>ONZA01000376.1:6728-18453 GCA_900322205.1 Kewa caespitosa
AAGCTGCACACAACAAAATCATGGGATTTCATTGGTTTTCCTCGAACAGCTAGGAGGTCACTGAAGACAGAAAGCAACATAATCGTTGCTCTTCTTGATACAGGTGTTCATATTATAAGTTTTTGTCCATCCCCATGCATTTAGACATAAACAAGTACGTAAAAAAGTACTTCCTCAGTTTAAAAAAGAACTGTACATTGTGAACAATCGTGTTTTCACATTGCAGGGATTACTCCACAGTCTGAAAGCTTCAAGGATGATGGATTTGGCCCTCCACCAACTAAATGGAAAGGAACCTGTGGGCATTTTGCTAATTTTTCTGGATGTAACAAGTAACTTTTGTTTTACTATAATTTATTCTCTATGTTACATTAATGTATTGCTAGCATTATGATATAGGATTCTCTATGTTACATTGATATATTGCTAGCATTATGATTTGATTCACCATCTATGAATGTGTGTACTTAGCAAAAATTGATAAGTAGAGGGCTAATGAAAAGGAAGTGAAACATGGAAGAATCTTTTTGTAGTATTTTTGTTAGCTTAATTAGGCCTTGTACTAATCGACCTTAGGGAGGTTGGACAAAAAAAAAAATGCACAAAATGTGTCTTAAGAGGTACTATAAAAACATGTTCTTCTGTTTAGATTTTCGAATTTTGTATATTTAGATTTCGGGTTAGAAAATTGTGTAATAATTTAAATTTTGTGGTTGATTTCATGTCAAGTTTCATGTAGTATTTATTTTAATGATTAAAGAAACTAAGAATTTAACATACGAAATTATTCATTTAAATTTTTGTATCGAAGTTTTACCCTAATTTCAGAAGATAAAATTGTATTTCTGTGTGTGCCATTTCTTAATTTGAAAAATTGATTGCGCCTTGGGTCATGATTACGACTGACGAGACAACTGGCTATGGCTCGACTCTTTTGAATTTTTTTATTAGTCGAGAATAATTCATTTAACCACTAAACAAAATTGTTAAATGAAAAGAAAGAACCATATACGAACTGTCAAAGGCGAAGTGAACGGAACTGAAATTAGTCACCCCAAACCTTCATGAAAGTCCACCCCAATTTTAAATTTCTTTCCCTCGCAGCAAGCTGATAGGAGCGCGGCACTTCAAGCTTGACGGGGCACCGGACCCATCAGACATCCTCTCACCAATCGACGTCCAAGGCCACGGGACCCACACATCCTCAACCCTCGCCGGAACCCTAATTCCCAACGCCAGTCTCGCCGGCCTTGCCGCCGGAACCGCCAGAGGCGCAGTTCCCGCCGCCAGGATCGCCGCATACAAGGTCTGCTGGTCGAGCTCGGGATGCTCCGATCTCGACATCCTCGCCGCCTTCGACGCCGCCATTCACGACGGCGCCGACCTCATCAGCATCTCCATCGGCGGCGCCGCCCCCTCCTACGTGGCCGACTCCATCGCGATCGGCTCGTTTCATGCGATGAGGAAGGGGATACTGACCGTCGGATCGGCCGGGAATGAGGGGCCCAGTGAGGCGAGTGTGGCTAACCACGCGCCGTGGTTATTGACCGTTGGTGCGAGCGGGATTGATCGAGGGTTTCGGAGTCGAGTTTTGCTCGGTAATGGTCAGAGATTCTCGGTGAGTCTTGATTGTTAGGGTTTTCATGTTTGCAGTTCGTGTTTTGTGTTTTGATTTGATTTGATTTGATTGATTGGATAGTAGTTCAGTAATGTGTGAGAGAAAGAGTGAAATCGATTTGGTGAACTGAATTTTTTTTTTTTTTTTTTTTGAAACTGAATGAAGTAAATTGAATAGAAGTTGAAATTTATGTTTTAATTGATTTATGTTTCGATTACTTCAAGTTCGCGACGATTACGGCCATGTTGTCTTTCTACTGAAATTTGGTTAACCGAATTGAATTGAACTGAATTGAATGGGTGTAGTAGAATGTGAGTGAAAGAGTAGATTGATTTTCGTTGAATATTAGGTTTTGTAGAAGTTGTGTTTGATTTGTGTTTTTGATTGATTGAAATTGAATTGTAGTATGTGAGACAAAGAGTAACATTGCTTTACTGAAGGGAAATGAAATGAGTTGAATTTGGTGAACGTAATTGTACTTCAAAATGAATGATTAAGTTGAAGAGAAGAGAAGCTTCTCGGTGAGTTTGCGTATGAGTTGAAATTTATGTTTTCTTTGATTTGTGTTTTGATTAGTTTTGAGCTAGGGACAAATATCGCCCTGTTCCCTTCCAACTGAAAATTTAGTGAAATGAATTGAAACTGAGGTGAAGAGAATGAATGGATTAATAGTAATATGTGAGAGAAAGAGTAGATGGCTTTACTGAAGTGATCTGAAATAGTATAACAGCGAATGGCTCTGTTGGTGATAAGATTAATAGGTTATTTCTTAAATGTTGGAGATGGGTGAAGGGAGGGGATAATGTGTATATATGCGAGAGAAAACTGAACTGGATGAATAGTAATATGGAAAGAGTAAACTGCTATAGTAAACCGGAATGAAATGAGCTGAGTTTGTGTACAAAGTAGAACTAAAAACTGAATGAATTAGTTGAAGAGAAAGGGCCTTAATTTGGTAAGTTTTGAAATTTTAGTAATGGTAAAAGTGAAATAGGCTTGCAGTGTACTTCAATAGGTATAGTGTGGAAATGTTGGAAACGGGTTGAAGGAGGTATTATGTGTATATATACCTGAACAGTAAGCAGGGTAATGGAGATGATCTTAAACCATTCAATTATAAACCTTGTAGACGCTCTCTGGTTTTTGTTTTATTGTGTAGTGATTGGCTTGTTTGGTCCTGAATGATGTTTAGAAGCACCAAGTTTTCTTGGAATTTGATTGTGATAGCTCTCTGTAGATGTGCGATCTGTTTGGCGATGTTAACGTGATTGAGAAAGTGGCAGTGACAAAGAATAGAAGTGAATACCAAAAATGAAGTCTTAAGACTCGGTTAAGTGAGTGGGATAACTATTTTGCATGATTGTCGTATTTTGGGTGGATAAAGAGTTTGTTTTGCAATCATGTTTTGGTTGAGTGTGAACAACAGAATCTGAATTTGAAGGAAATTTGCTCCTCATGTTTTCAGCTGTTGTAGTTTGTTACCTGCATTGATGCTTGAGAGTAGCAACCACAACTTTGGAGGGAAACTAATCATAGAGCGAAGACTAAGAAGCAGAGATGTCTACATTTATTTGTTAATGAGCAGTGAAATGAGCTGCATATGAGAACTGAGAGGGGAATTCTTTTTGGACATTTTGAGCAAGCTTTTTGTGGGTCTTGCTATTGAGTGGTTAATCACTTATAAAAGGTGTTTTGCTTTTTGGCCATCTGAACTTCAAATGAGGACATCTTGATGGGAAGACAAAAATGTTGAAGAACTTTTTAAGATTGGGAGTATATGTATGGTTATTTACTCCTATGTATTTATTTGGGAAGAGCCTGATACTTGGGAAACGGTTAGGGGGAGTGATACGATGATTAATGAGAACAGCAACAAACTTGGTCCTAGTTGTTCGAAAATCAAGCTGCGCCTGGGTCGTGAAGCAATATTCGTTATCCCACTTTCAGTCATCTTATGATTTGTTTCTCACCCAGTCCATACGGCATTGACATGACATAACCCAATTAGGGTGCTTGCATGTTGTTCTCCATAATCTTAGGCATGGTGTATATGTCGTGAAGCAATATTAGTTATCCCACTTTCAGTCATCTTATGATTTGTTTCTCACCCAGTCCATATGGGACATGACATGATCGATTAGGGTGCTTGCATGTTTTTCTCCAAAATCTTAGGCATGGTTAATATTTTAGTAAATGGTTCAGTTTGCCTGTTGAACAGGGTGTGGGTATAGACCTGTTTGATACCAAAGGGAAATCGTATAAGCTTGTGAGTGGAGAGGATGTAGCTAGGAATTCAGAGCAAAAAGTTTATGCAAGGTACTTCTTCCATCCACGGACCGCTAGAAAACTGGTAACTTCCCATTTCAACTGAGATAGAAGATTTCTAACAACTTTTTGTTCTGACTAAGCCCCTTACACCACTGACCCAGGTACTGCATGGAGAACTCAATGAGCCCTTCCAAAGTCAAAGGGAAGCTTGTCGTGTGCAAATTACAGAACTGGGGTGTTGATTCTGTGGTGAAAGGAGCTGGCGGTATTGGTGCTATTGTTTCTAGCGAGAGATTTCTGGATGCTCCTCAGATTTTCATGGCTCCAGGGACAATGGTGAATGATTCTGTTGGTGAAAAGATTTATGAATATATCCATTCATCAAGGTACATAACTGTTGGTCTTTCATGTATGAACGAAGTCAATGAACCAACTTGTTTCTGCAAGCACCAGTCATTCTCTGGTGGAAGTGAACTACTGATTTTCTTGGGTATTACAGTTCATCAACTGCGACAATATACAAATCCCAAGAAGTTAAGATTTCAGCGCCGTTTGTCGCATCCTTTTCATCTCGGGGTCCAAATCCAGGATCAGTACGACTTCTGAAGGTACATCCGTACATGTTATTATCATTGCATACTATAATTGGTTGGCGTGCAACTGATTCTGCTTGTGTACAGCCGGATATTGCTGCACCAGGAATTGACATTTTGGCATCATATACTCCATTGAGGTCACTGACTGGTTTAGAAGGTGATACCCAGCATTCCAAATTCAATTTCATGTCAGGGACTTCCATGGCATGCCCCCATGTTGCTGGAGTTGCTGCGTATATCAAGTCATTTCATCCAAGTTGGTCTCCTGCTGCCATTAGATCTGCCATCATGACCACCGGTAAGAGCAGTTCAATCATCTTCCTATTCAACTTGATACCTACTTATACTTCTCCGTCAAGTTACTAGTTCGTCTGGAAATGAAATTCTAATGTTGACTTCTTTTGGTCCAAAGAAAAAAAAAGCCTGTTGTACATTAAATGCACATGTATACCCATTGGCCTTGCTTTGCTTGTTTATTTTCCTCCCAAATCTTAACATAGTGGTAAAGCCCGCATTAACCTTCAATTTGGGATGGAGCCATGGAGGGAGTATATTTACTTTTTCATTTTGGACTGCATATTTATCAGTAGTAAGGTCATACAATACAGGTTCAGTTTTCTTGTGACAATTCTAATTCAAAATCCAGAGGCTTCAGCATTTATGTCTGACAGTCGTTTTGGACTGGAATTAGATGTCACTTTTACTATTTAAGAATATCTTTCGTCAAGGTTGTCAGTTTCCTAAACTAGTCCTATTATGTTCCCATACAAAATTGCCTCCAGTTTGAGGAGAAAGTAATTAAGTAATGTCAAACACAAACTTTCTGATTATCAAAGGGTGTGTTGGTCCTGATATGTCAGTTCCTTAATTTTGTGGTATTCCCTATATGACAACCAATCAGGGGGGGTATATTATATGGTATAAAATTGAGAACTTCCATGGTAAATGCTTTCAATTCCATGCTCTAATTTTCGCTGCATTGCAACAGCAAAGCCTATGAGCTCAAGGGTCAACAAAGATGCTGAATTTGCTTATGGCGCCGGTCAAGTGAATCCGCTCAAAGCAGTGAGTCCCGGCCTAGTCTATGACATGGATGAAATGCCTTACATTCAGTTCCTGTGCCGGGAGGGCTACAGCGGCGCCTCTCTCTCAGTACTTGTTGGCTCAAAATCCATCAACTGCTCTTCTTTGATCCCTGCCTTTGGGTATGATTCCCTTAACTACCCCACAATGCAGCTGAATGTGAAGAACAAGCGGGAACCCAAAGTAGGCGTTTTTCGAAGAAGAGTCACCAATGTGGGCCCTGCTCACTCCATTTACAATGCCACCATTAGAGCCCCTAAAGGTGTGAACATCACTGTTAAGCCTACAAGACTTACATTTTCTCACTCCTTGCAGACGCGGAGTTTCAAGGTTGTGGTGAAGGCTAAACCTATATCAGGTGCAAAAATCTTATCAGCTTCTCTCATTTGGAAAAGCTCCCGTCACGTTGTCAGAAGCCCGATAGTTATTTATCAATCTTAGCAGTACCTCTAGGTTTGTGAATTATATGCTACGTGAGGAGACACATGCAATCTATTGTCATGAAATCAGTAGATTGTATGTTTATAGGCTCATATATGTAATACTCCAACATGTATCTGTTGCGGATGCAATACTTTATTGTAAAAATGACTCGGAAATTAATAATACCTATCCCGATGTTTGTATTCTGTACAGACGTGTTCGTCTGATGATTGGGTCGAGCATCTCTCTTCAAATCATTGATGCAGAAAACGGAGAAAGGATCTTACAGGTTTCAACTTGTCCGCTCTCAGAGTCTAAGAAGGAGATGATGACTCGCAGTTCGGTAACCCTGTCTATTTGTTTTCTTTCTGCAAAACACATTACAAATCAAATAAGAGGCACAAAACCATTGAGGGGACATACAAGAAAACATCCAAAATCACTTTGCAGAATTGATTTATCTATCTTTTACCAGCAAAATTGTACAGTAAATCAAGTTTACAAAGAGCTGATTAGCTATTTTAGGATATCGACGAGGTGGGTTTTTGGAATTTGAAGTGATTAAACGTTCCGGGATGACATTCAGTGGACCTGCAACCTACAAAAGTCTTCAGTTCAACTTCATAATTACTGGCATTTGCTTAAAAAGAGTATTACATTTACTGTTGCTGTTTAGAAGCAGAGACATTGTCAGATTAGAAGGTTCGGCAACCCAAATCCCTAATGATTGATGCTGCTACTTTATGTCAGCCAAATGCAATTAGAATAACGGTGAATAGTCCATTCTGTTGTATCCAATTATAGAGGACAAGGTGAAATTAAGCGTGCAGATTCGTCAGCTTAAGGAGTAGTATTTTATTCTCACAAAAACTTGATTACTGATCTTGGGTTGGTGATAGGGCTTCTATTATAAAATCTCTGGGTCTTTTCTGACATGAGAATACGCAAAATTCTTTTCTAGAACAAACTTGTTGCTTCAGGAAAAAGCACATTTCATCAATATTTTCCATTCCCATGCCAGGCTTTTGGCTGCATATGAATGATTAGACCTGACCAAACTTCAAAGTGAAGTATGCATATTTAACCCATAAGCCACTTTAGCTGATCCTTTTTAACTTTTTCTGGTGCGAAGGAGGCACATAACCAGGCTAATGCAGTCCGTTTCAAAATATCTCTTGGGTGTAACCCTTGAGTAATTTTGCTGACATCTCTGGCCACTTTGATTCATCGTTATCGAGCATTTAAATCTAAACATATAATCTGCAATGTTGTAGCTTGTTTAATAACGTTAGTTGAAGAAATTTATGGCATTTCGTTAGAGCTTTTGGATCATTTGATGTGTCTTTTATAGTCTGTTCTTTTTTTGATTCAGTTCTTAGACATGCAAGTTTGCTGAATAAGCATCCTGCCCTTCTATCTACTTGCCCATCCCTATATTTCCTTAGATGACACTTAAAGGAATAGTTCCATTATGAGACTCATTTTTATCATTGTGAAGTAGCCTTCTGTGCATGCTTTTTTCCAGTTTTGTTTCATAAATTTTATGATCTTATAGCCACTTTTGAAAAATGGTCCTGGAATTGCATTTCTCATGTGTGTGTGTGTGTGTGCACGCACATGCCTCACTCTAGCTGAAAAATTTAGCAAGGAGTATTCTGATCGGTATTCATTGTCATATTTCAGCAAAATAATATGAACCACTGAACCAATTGTCCTTGTTTTTCTTGACAATGGTTAAATCTTCTGCTTGGCAATATTGGGTTGGTAAGAATTAGTATAGGCTAACAGGGCTCCAATTCATGAATTTGTTTCTGAGGTAGCTGCTCATCATTGCTTGAGATGGTCTCACATCTATCCAGAAACAATTATTACCATGCTCTCATTGAAACTATGCTGTGTAAGAAGTTCAGTACTACCTTTTTCGTGAGGTTGAGTAACTAATGACGATGCTTAAGCAAAAGATCAAAACCAGAACTTGTGTCTGCTACCTAAATTGCACAAGAAACAACTGGCAAAATGATGCAAATTCAAACTGTCTTTACTTCTTGAGATTTCTAACTCCATGCATAACCAAAATGTCAAAATGAAACAATTGTCGAAATCAAATGAGAGAGTTATAGTGATGCGAATTCAGATAATCTTTACTCGTTGAAATTCAGTGCTGCTGTTTCACATTACCGTCATATCTCCCTAATAGTCACAATCAAGTAAATTACCACGAGGGCACGGACTTTTCTATGTTTGATGTTGTTAGTTGTATATTTCGTGTTGATGCACCTTGCCAAAGAAGGAAGCTGGTCCATCAAAGGCTAAGAAAATAATCACATCTCCTACCTAAAAAGGACTTGCCCATCATTACATTACATGGCATTAATACAAGTAGACCTGCAGTTCCATCTACTCTATGTGATTGGCTTGCCTATATATACAGAAGTTGTCTCGTTAAGTTTTTCACCATCCTTTTCTTTACCCAATTTATTTTTGGTGGATGCAAAGAACAGGTATTAACCTTATTTCCCTGCTCAATTATACTGTTCTATTAGAACTTTTATCAAGCACTCTAATCTTGTTAGATAGTCTTCATGTGGCAGTCTCTATTATATTGTGCTTGGTTATTTGTAGCTTTATCGTTTCTGTTAAGACTTTAGCCAGTGTTTATATCCATTTAAAATTTATATCAGCCATGGACATCTGGTTTAGCTTATGGTTGCATATGAAGTTGATGAAGAGAAACAGAAATAAGAAGAAAAAAAAAAAATCGTTGTGCTGTTTGCTGTACCTCATGCATTTCTAAAGTACTTAGATACGTTTATTCGCAAGTTAAGTGTTTTAGTCTCTAATTTTCTAGAAAGTCATCGCTTACTAAAATCCTTACTCTGCAGCCACCATGATACCATCCAGGACGCTGTGGTCACTTCTTTTAGCTCTGACAATTGCAACATCAATTGCATCAGCTGACAGAAGAACATACATAATCCACATGGACGATTCTAAAGTCATAGAACTAAAGAGCTCTCACGATCAACCCCAACAACGGTACAAAGCTATCCTAGACTCCATAAAAACACCAGCACCAGAAGAAACCGAAGATTCAGAAGCATTGGCGCCTGAGCTTCTTTACACCTATGAGAACACAATGACAGGTTTCGCTGCTAAACTCACCACCAAACAATACCACTCTTTGTCTAGCATTGCTGGTGTTCTCCTTGCGGCTCCCGATGAGATCCTACTTCTCCACACAACTTATTCAACTCATTTCCTAGGCTTAGAACTAGGCCAAGGGTTATGGAACTCAACTAGTTTGGCCTCTGACGTGATTATTGGTGTTCTTGACACTGGGATTTGGCCAGAACATGTTAGTTTTAGTGATCAGGGGTTGTCTCCTGTTCCGTCAAGATGGAAGGGCGCTTGTGAAAAGGGGGCGAATTTTTCGGCTTCGAACTGCAATAAGAAGCTTGTTGGTGCAAGATACTTTCTCAAGGGTTATGAGGCGATCAATGGAAGGATTGATGAGAAAGATGATTTTCGGTCTGCTAGGGACTCCAATGGTCATGGGACTCACACTTCATCCACTGCAGCAGGAACTGTGGTCCCTGGTGCTAACCTCTTCGGGTTTGCCAAGGGTGTCGCCAGTGGGATGAGGTACCCTCTCAAAAATATTCATTTTAAGAGCATTTTGCGTTTGAGTTTGTCCGAAACCGATTCTCTCTCTTTGAAATTGCTTTTCTATATTGGTTTCTTGTGATTACCACCCTTTGCCACCTACAATGATCGTTTGTCTTGTAGATATAGTACATAATTATTCTCTATTTGGCATGATCATGGGGTAAAATGTTCGACTCAGGTGGCTGAAGAGGACTTTTGTAAAATGACTAATTTGCAAGTTTGCCCAACACCTTAGATTTAAAAGCTTGTCTAATTATCTAATCATTATGTGTTCAAAACAGGTTCACATCAAGGATAGCAGCCTACAAAGTCTGTTGGGACAGAGGCTGTGCCAGCTCTGACATATTGGCAGCTATTGACAAAGCAGTAGCAGATGGAGTAGATGTTCTCTCCCTCTCTCTTGGAGGAGTCCCTAGGCCTTACTACAGGGACAGTATGGCGATAGCGGCATTTGGGGCAACACAGAAGGGGGTTTTCATGTCATGTTCTGCAGGAAACTCCGGCCCCATCCCTTCAACTGTAGGAAACATGGCACCCTGGATGATGACTGTTGCAGCCAGCTACATAGACCGGACATTCCCCGCTAAAGTCAAGCTAGGTAACGACAAAACCTTCAAAGGGTCATCACTTTATTCTGGCCTGAAGAAGACCAAGCAACTCCCACTTGTGTACAAAGGCACGGCTGGTGGTACAAGGGCTGAGTTCTGCATCAATGGGTCATTATCTTCCACTTTAGTGAAAGACAAGATCGTCCTCTGTGAGCGGGGCCTTAACAGCAGGACCGAGAAGGGATTTTTGGTAAAATCTGCAGGTGGGGCCGGGATGATCCTCCTTAACAGCCCAACTCAAGGGGAGGAGCTATTTGCTGATGCTCATGTTTTGCCTGCCACTACAGTGGGAGCCTCAGCTGCTAAGGCCATCAAAGAATACTTACTGCTCAACAAGAGTTTAACAGCCTCAATCGCTTTTAAGGGCACGAGATATGGAGCGCGGGCCCCAGTGGTGGCTGCCTTTTCATCGCGAGGCCCAAGTATTGTGGACCCGTTTGTTATTAAGCCTGACATAACTGCCCCTGGGGTAAATATTCTTGCTGCTTGGCCTCCAATTACACCCCCAACTGAGCTGAAAAGTGATAACAGAATGGTTCAGTTTAACGTAGTCTCTGGGACTTCGATGTCTTGCCCTCACCTTAGTGGCATAGCAGCACTCGTAAAATCAGTTCACAAAGACTGGTCACCAGCTGCTATCAAATCAGCCATTATGACCTCTGCTTACACTCATGACAACAGAGGCCACCTTATCTCTGATGCATTCGTTTCAAACAGCACCAAACACGCGACTCCGTTTGCATTCGGGTCTGGTCATGTTGACCCAGAACGGGCTTCGGACCCTGGCCTTGTGTATGACATCACAGGGGAAGACTACTTGCAGTATCTATGCAGCATTAACTACACTGATACCCAAGTTACCCTTTTGGCTAGGAAGAATTTCAGCTGCCCAAGTGGGAAGGGGAGAGTGGCCCTACAGCCTGGTGATCTGAATTATCCATCTTTCGCTGTTGTTTTCGAGGGTGCTAAAAGTGGTAAGACCACATTCACGTACAAGAGGACAGTGACAAACGTCGGGACTGATAGAATCACTTACAAGGTAATTGTAGAGAAACCCAAGGGTATTAAGGTGGTTGTGGAACCTACAGTTTTGGAATTTAAGGCTATTGGTGAAAAGAAAACTTACAAGGTGAGCTTTACTGGCTCAGGAGCAAAAGTAACAACTAGAGGTGCTTCAGTCTTTGGATCTTTGGTTTGGGTTGGTGGGAGATATATTGTTAGAAGTCCAATTGCTGCAACTTGGGAGTAGTTTTAAGGTGATTTTCTCTTGTCTTCTTTTACAGAAGCTAGGGAAATAAGGTTAGCTTCTGTAAGCTACAGTTACTGTTGCATTGATTTAAGCAGGCATTTAATTATTTAAACCGGATTTTGTTTGGTGAAGTTATTTGAAAGTGATTAGTAGGGAAATTTGTCAAGTTTTTTTTTTTTTTTTTTTTTTTTTTTTTTTTTTTTTTTTTTTTTTT
>ONZA01000382.1:15969-27906 GCA_900322205.1 Kewa caespitosa
TTTTTTTTTTTTTTTTTTTTTTTTTTTTTTTTTTTTTTTAATGAATGTAGTTCGTTACTTATGTTTAATCCTGTTAATCAACTGACTAGCAAGTGTCCTCAACAACAACAATAATAGCAAATACAAAGCTCAAATTACCAATGATGTCTTGGCCTAGTGGTTAAGATTGAGGCGTTGGGAATATTAGGTCCCAGGTTTGATTCTCCTCATCCCATTGTATATTATACTAGCTTTTGTGCCTCCTATGAACCAAAAAAAGAAAAAAAAGAAAAAAAGAAATACAAAGCTCAAATAGCATTCACCAAGAGAGTTTTATGTCAATATTTACTGTTAGTCGTAACCGTCTCGCATGAAAGATAATAATTGAATTTGTACAGACACATGAATCATAATTCATTAGATTGTGTGTTATTATTTGTGGAGTGATTCGTACACTAAATTTATTGTATATAACTATATATCAAAATTTAAAGCAAGAATTTTGATTTAATTTAACTGATGTGAGCCTTCCGAATGATCCAATCAGAGCTATATTGACGGTCCAAATAAAATGATGATTGATGTCAAGTTGTAGACAAGTAGCTGTATTTTCCATTAGAAGCACAAAAAAATGACACCCATACAAAGTTGATGAGACAAATAAACTTAAAACGGGAAAATGGGACAAAGCCATTTTTTATTAAATTTCAATTTTTGTTGGGTAGTAAGAGGAGAAGTGATGACCAAACAAGCCCTTATCAAATTAGCCGAATCAACTCCAACACTACCCTTCACAAATCATTTTATCTGATCTCAGAAAAACAGAAAAATAAATAAATAAAGTAAAAATATCCCAAAGCTAGAGAGAGAAAGTAGGGGGCGTTTGCGAGCTTCGAGGTAAAATCCCCATCATCATCTTCATCTTCATCACTTACACGGAACGCTTCCCTATACAAATCCTTTTTTTTTTCCTTTTCTTTTTTCGTATTTTCTTCAGTTATTGATTCTTTGAACCCTAATTCATCGCCAAATTCAGTCTAATTTTTGGTGAGTGAATTTTGTTTGATTCTTTCGTTTTTGATCGGAAATGAATTATTTGTGTTTTTGAAATTGAAATGACAAAATTTTATCGAGATTTTGTTAGTCAAACCATTGAGAATTGACTGGCTGGTGATGGTGATGGTGATGTTAGGTTTTGATCGTAAAGAATGTTAATGCAAGGTTCTTTTTATCATATTGATAGGATTTGAATGTTTTTTATTTGATTTTGATGCAATTGTTTGGAAGGATTTCGGTTAAATTCGGGTTAGTCGAGGAAGGATTTCCGGTTTCACGTACCGTAGTGTGGATTTCGATTCGTTGCCGTGCTTTGTATTGTAAAGTCTTGAAGGAACTATAATTCTTGTAATATGAAGCTTAGAGTTCTGTATACGGTTGGTCGTGGTCGTAGTCGTAGTCGATTGTTGCGATGTGGAAAGAGAGAGAGAGAGAGAGAAGACTATGCTTCAAGTCACATGTAAGCCTGATTTTTGGTGTCTATCTATGTGATGATCGACAAGTCGGCTTCGTGGCCCATATCGAGGGATGATTCATGGGAGAAAATTAGTATTTACGTTTTTTGTTTTGGTATCGTTTTGAGAAGAAGGTATGCTTTGCTAGAGTTGGAATGTTAATGCATTTTTGTTCATTGGGGGGTTGAAATATTGACTCTCCTTGACGTATATGTTGTTGTCACTTTCGTGGTGTTCTGTCTATCATGTGTAAAGTCTGTTCTTGAAATGTTGATCATTTGATGACAATTGAGTTGGTGTTAACTGATAACTGAGTGTCTGGAGTAGGATCAGTAAGTTGTTTGCTGGATTAAATCTAATAGTTGGGGATTGTTTCTAGATCATCTAATCGAATGCCCTTTTAAGAACTTAGGGAAGCCTGAACCAGAACCTAGTGTTTCTGAATTGAGTCACTGCTCTTGCGTCCTCCTACATTTGTAAATGAGCTAGAAGTACCTAAAACATTTTGCGGCAGCTTATGGTATATGAATGCTAACATTTTAAGATTTTAAAATCAAGGTGTGCGATCATGTTCAAGCCTTGAGGGCTTCACTTGTGTAGCGACTTGCGTCCTCACTGGTTTACTGTATGACGATGCACGAGTTATTGTGGTATGCTCTTTGGCTTGAGAACTAGTTGTTGTGCAGCATATAACAACGCCAAACGGAATCATGCTCTTGGCTGGGTTTAAGGATAAGATGTATGCAGCCTTAGTCCCGACTAGTTAAGACTAGCCGAGGGATTTTTTTTTTCCTTCCCCAATTACAATGCATTCTTTTGGCCACAAACACCTTTTATCTTTGGTCAGATAATTGTTTTCTTGCTTTGGTGCTTGCGTATAAATTGCCATGATGTTGCATCGGTTTACAAGAAAAGTCTTAAATGCCTTAATTCTTCATGATAGTTGGTTGGTCCTGTAGGTATTTTCATAAAAGATAAAAGATGAGTACGCTGGATGCATCCAGGGCAGAACTTGCCCTCTTGGTCCTTTATTTGAACAAAGCGGAAGCTAGGGACAAAATTTGCAGGGCAATCCAATATGGTTCAAAGTTTCTGAGTAACGGAGAGCCTGGTACAGCCCAAAATGTTGACAAGCAAACTAGCCTGGCAAGGAAAGTCTTCCGTCTCTTCAAGGTGAAGATTTTTATGTAACTTGTATTTTTTATTTAGTGGTTGATCTGTTGATTTCTTTTTTCTTAATTTTTTTCCCCCAATCCCCTCCTTTCTCCAAAGAATAACCCCGTTGCGGTTTCTTTTTGGTATACTCTCCAGTTATCTCAATTTGCTTCTCAAAGTGAAGCTGACTTGTGTGCTGGCTTCTGTATTGTAGTTTGTCAATGATTTGCATGCTCTGATTAGCCCAACTCCTGCCGGAACTCCGCTTCCCTTAGTTTTACTTGGAAAGGTATCCACTATTTTAGTCATGATCAATATATCTTTTTGCCATATATCCTATCCAAGATGTCTGACAATAACTTCTTTTTTTCTCCCCCTGTTTCTTCTAGTCCAAGAATGCACTCCTATCAACATTTCTGTTCCTTGATCAAATTGTGTGGCTTGGTAGAAGTGGCATCTACAAGGTATGGTTTCACTATTTTCCATCTCTTTCTTGGCCCACCATGATATGTATATTTCCTACCTCACGGAACATTACCCTTTGGTTGATAGAACAAGGAACGGACGGATCTCATTGGCAAGATAGCTCTCTACTGCTGGATGGGTTCCTCTGCCTGTACTACTTTAGTTGAGGTTAGTTGTTCCAAAACACTGATATTCAAACTTGAATAATTTGGGAGGGTTTCTATCTTCGGTTTCCTTTTATCTTTTGTGTGCCTAAGCGCCTTTGGTGATTTTCTGGCTGGTAACTGGTAAGCCCTTTAACATGATCTTCTCTTTGGATACATGATATTTTAGGTTGGAGAACTTGGAAGGCTTGCCGCGTCAATGAAGAAGTTGGAGAAGGAACTCAAGGGTAGTGACAAACATCAGGTGTGTATCATTTGAGACAAGTGACTTGCTCACCAAGTTGGAATATTTTTCGAAGTAGCTTCCCAAATTATTGATTTTGGCACGTTGATGCTTGCAGAATGAGCAATACCGAGCCAAAGTTCAGAAGTACAATGACAGGTCACTGGCTTTGGTTAAAGCCGCCATGGATATAGTTGTTGCTGCTGGATTACTTCAATTGGCACCCAAGAAAATAAATGCTCGTGTCACTGGAGCCTTTGGATTTGCTACATCCCTCATTTCTTGTTACCAGGTGCGTTCATTGTGCCTCTTCCATCAACTTTTCCTTGTTAGATCATAGAACTATTTTTGGTTGACCATCTTCTGTAATACATCATGTGGAACACCAAAATAACACTCACAAACTAGTGGATTGATTGTATTCTATGACTGTATGGGCGGTATCCTTTGGTTGAGATGGTGGAGTTCTGTGAATTGTTTGGGTTTGTGGCCGTCACTCTTCCTCCGATACGTTTATCTACCCCGCATAATAGTTGTAGATAAACACAAAACAGCACTATTGCCACTGTAGCTGATAGGTTTTAAGTTTTAACCCGCTTGCACAGCAAATTGGAAGTTTTGGCTATGTAATGTCCTGTATTATAGAGTTGTCGTATCAGATCAAATTTTGCCAGCTTTAGGATTGACATTTTCCATGTAGGATTTCCTCAAGATTGGTGTGGTTTGTCTAGCAGCTAGTATTCTGTTCAAAGTCTAGGATCTTGCTGCTGTTAGAACACCCTGTGATGAGTATCTGTTATGGGCAACACATTGCAGACTTACAGTGGAAACTCAATAGAAAAGTTTGATGTATAATTACTAATCATGTTCTTACTCCCAATATTTCTTGTTTAACTTTGGTTGTGGTAACATCTATATTCTTGAGTAATTTGGGTGTAGCCTACTATCCTAATGTTGTTGGAACTTGCCCATAATATGATTCTATTGTGAGGAAGTACATGGAGTGGGAACTTCAAAAGGAAAATAAAAAAATAAAATATTGAAACCTTATGCATGTTGGGGATGTAACTACCATACGTTGTATCTGCCTCCCTAGTATTTCATGTTTCGACTTCTTCAGTGATGCAACATTATATGATTGGTTTATCCATAAGACTTGATTTACCTTGCCACGAGCTGCTGTAGCACGATGTTCAGCCAAAAAGGTTTTCCTCCTTGCACTTTAGATGCTTTAGATTTTGATGAGGTTTCTTGTATATGTCTGATGCAGTTGCTTCCTCCACGACCAAAGTCCAAGACATCTTGAAGAAGGGGAACGTCGTCTTTCTAAGCTTGCAAAGGCATTGTAATAAGTCCTTGATCTATGTTGGTGTATGTTTGGGTAAACTTGCAAATTTAGTAGGGGTGGCATTTTCACCTTTATTTTAGATATGTCACTGTATTTCGTTTCTTCCCAATAGCAATAATATGTCTGTCAATCTTTTACCCAACAGTGTGATATGTTCTGAAAATCTTTTACACAACTACAAGAAAAAGGAAAAAGAAAAGAGAGAGAAGCTAACAAAATCCTCAGTTGGTCTGCAACTCTGTATATGGTCACGTCACGCGAGAGGGCAGGGTATACTGCAACAAATTCACTGATATGGAATTATACTAAAGCCCGTTGATTACAAGTGAAGCCCACTACACGTATATGGAAGTATCAACAAAGTCAATGATTTAAAAAAGGTTCTTTCTTGATTGTGTCACTGGGTTGTGTACATCTAGACTTCTTTTATGGGCTGATGTTCTTCAGTATTAGCTCCTATGTAGCAGCAACAGTCATAAACTCATCATCTAATTCAAGAGCTCTCATTGAATCAGGGGGCAAACATATCTCAAGATCCATACTTCCTCCCCCTTCATGTCCAGGATACGCGGTCACCTTCCCTGGATACTTGGCCTCTAAACCTCGAACTGCCACTGGTTTTCCCACCCCGAAATCATTCCCATAGACATTGAATCTCGGGGACTGTCCGACCAATATGCTGTTTGGTCCGGAGAAAGTGCCGACACGGTAAACGAATTGAGACTTCTTGTATTCTTCATAGACTGAACGCACAGTTTTGTCAGTCAGCTCTGACACTGCTCCGTGCAGCAACAGAGCAGCCCACCCCAGATTGTGTTCAAGTTCTTCAGCTGAGGCAGCAGCCTTCACCACCCAGATGGAATTTCCGAAATACTCCTGGGGCAAAGACGGTTCTATCCTTTGACGAGTATCTGCAGTAAGGATACATCTGGTCTTTTCATCACCGGAAAGAGATCGGGCCCTGGTAACACTCCTCCAGACAAGTGCACACAGTGCCTGCTTGATACATTTTGGAGAGGGAAGATATTCAGTTGTCATATACAGAAACATACTATTTTTCAGAATATTGGAGGGGGAAGTATTACTCTATTACCTGCAAAGATGATATTTTTTTCTCAGCTTCCTCGCATTCCTCGTTTGCCCTCATCTTGAGTCTTGATATCGACTCAGGCGAGAAGTGGAAGATTCTTACTCTTAGAGGGGGTGACTCATACCGGCTTAGAAACTCCTCCGGTCGCGTAAAGGGGAGAGTCATCGGAGAAGCCCACCCTTCTGGAAACCACCGTTTGTGGAACGGTGGGTTCGAGACAGTTATATTTTGTGTTCTGTGAATCTCTGACCATGTGTTCCAGAAGTGCCAGTAGGAAGTCCCATCTTCTACAACATGATTCATCGAACATCCGATGAAAAACCCATCGAGGAGCTCCGTTACTTGGACTGATAACAGTGACCTGTCATGGCCATCATAATTTATAGCTCCATAATGATCAAAGAAAGTTTGAACTATCCGAGGAACATCAGTTGGGGAGAGGAGATCCTCTGTGGTCATGTCTAGAGTAGCATAGATGAATCTGGCTCCGGTACCCTTATCTGGATCAATGAAGATCAAGCTGCTGTGATGATCGTTGTCTATCCGGGTAGCGAGCTGACCTGCTAGAGGGTAGAAATGGACCAGAGTTAGAGAAAGAGAGTCCCTTAGGCTCTGTAGGAAAGTCGGGAATGCAAAATCCGGATTGTTTGTTGGTGATGGTTTGATGAAAAGAAGACCCTGTTGGATGTAGGGAGATGAGAGCGAGGCCAGATCGCCTGGTCCTAAGTGGTAAGGTTGGTTTTGATCGTCGGATCCAAATTTTGGCTTTATGAAGCATTCTGAAACATGTTCGACAGTTGCCATTGGATTTGCTGCAGTGGTTTTCAGGGTTGATCAACTCTGTTATCTGGGATGATTTGTGCGTATGCTATATACAGCATGCTGTGTCAGAAAAGGTTGAAAAGCTACAGTCAAATTTATGGAGCCGCAGGATTTGGTCAAATGGAGGATTAGAAAGTGTGATTGTACAAACTTAACAAGGTACGAAACCACTTCCACTAGACAAATGAAAATTGTAATCTGACCAAGCTACATTATTGTCAGCATGTTAAGGATGTAAGGAACCAACTCAACTAAAAGTTCGACTAGATACATTCAAGAGATGTTTGGCTCGCCGCTAGACAAGTTATAATTTGTAACTCACCGGGTTCAAAAGACACGGTAGCACCTGAAGGATTCAATTAGTGAGATATCTGAGACTCGCTGTTACCGTGTTAGAAGGTGCCCCTTAGCCATAGCCATTGCCATTTAAGTCATCAAGGCTTGACATCATGCGAAGGCACCAACTCAACGACACGACTAGAAACTTAAGTTGATAATTGAAGAAGGGAGTGATAATTGTATTCATTTCAAGTAGACGTGTCAAATTGGGTCGTCAGGTCGGGTTCAGGTTTGACCATTTTGGGTTCAGGTCGGGTTGGGTTAGGGTCGCGATTTCAGGTCGAGTCTGTTTTTAATTCATTTTTTCGAGTTTTCGGGTTTCGGGTCAAAATAATTTTGCAAGAACCCAAAATAACAGTTCGGGTTTTCGGGTTAGATCAGCTTGTCTAATTCCAAGTCAAAGAGGACCATTTCAAATGCCATAGCCGTCCTGTACTGTCTGGTGCAATTCGCCACCGTTGGCGGCTATATATTTTTGCTGCATGCACTTAAACTGTTAAATATTTGGTTGAGAAAATTATCTGCAAGTCAATCTCGGGTATTCACACCATTCCAGCGCCATTGCTGTAGTCATCATGAGGTGCTTATAAAATATGAGGAGGCACTGTACGTGCTTGCATGCAAATCCTCATCATTAAATATAATTTGGTTTTGGCTTACTTTGAAGCTGATAACATAGGGATTAACTGATTAGTGATTAAGAGATCTAGTGGGTTTTCTAATCGTACTTAGATGATGTTGATTACTATATGTTACTTAAGGCTCGATGTTTTCGTTAATTTAGACTTTGGGATTTTCTAAAGATTCCTCTTAAGTACATTTGATGATCATTAAAACATGTTCTACGAGCTAACTTATGACATGTTTCGCTCCAAAATCATCCCGAATGCTCTCGTCATATGGTCCATTATAGTAACGTGCAACATATATTTGCTTATGCTCCTTCTGACGCAAGTGATATTGCTTAAGTTTTCTGAAATGTTCATAATCATTTTCGGAAACTTTTTATGCTTGTAGGTTTGCAATTCAGAAAAAAAAAGAAGAAGATAATTGTACAAGCTATTAAACCACACGGTTCAAACTAGTAAACCAATAAATTAAGGACAACATAGCCTAAATGGCTAAATCATACAAGTTCCAAGTCATTTACAGACTGATGCACCATCTAGAAATAACAGACTCAAGCACCATGACCATAAGTCCAGAACCACAAGGAAGAAACACAAGCAAAACCCGTATTAGCATAAAATAAAAGAGGGTCTCTAGACCGTACTGCAAAGTCTCCGATAACTGGATGTCGGGATCGTTTCACTAACAATTGTATCTGTATTACTCACAGTGAAGGAAACGCTTTCCTTGTTGTGTAGCATCTGAATCATACTTGACTAAACTTACTGACCATTAGTCCACCACATACTCCAACAATCGCGAAAGCCGAAAGTAACATAGCATAAGAAGATGGAAACATAAATCCTTTTCTAGTTACTGCCCCAATGGTTTTTGAGCCATACAATGGATAGCTCTTGTTGGGAAATCGGGACTAATAGTGGATAAGGATTTCATCGACACTGATACCTTTAGGAACTCTTTTGAGAGAATCAGATGTGTCATTGACTGCCGGTATGTGTATAGTGTATCCATATACATTGCTCTCAAGTTCCCTAGGTGAACATCAATCACAGAGGGTACTCTATTAAGCAAGCATCAACAAACTCAAAGATTTGATAAAGGTTCTTTCTTGATTGTGTCACTGGGTTGCGTACATCTAGACTTCTTTTATGGGTTGATGTTCTTCAGTATTAGCTCCTATGTAGCAGCAACAGTCATAAACTCATCATCTAATTCAAGAGCTCTCATTGAATCAGGGGGCAAACATATCTCAAGATCCATACTTCCTCCCCCTTCAAGTCCAGGATACGCTGTCACCTTCCCTGGATACTTGGCCTCCAAACCTCGAACAGCCACTGGTTTTCCCACCCCGAAATCATTACCATAGAAGTCGAATCGTGGGGACTGTCCGACGATCACGATGTTTGGTCCAGAGGATGTACCAACACGGTAAACGAAAGGAGATTTCCTCCATTCCTCATAGACAGAACGCACCATTTTGTCAGTCAGCTCTGACACTGCTTTGTGCAGCAACAATGCAGCCCACCCCAAATTCTGTTTAAGCATTTCTTCAGCTGAGGCAACAGCCTTCACCACCCAGATGGAATTTCCGAAATATTCCTGGGGCAAAGACGGTTCTATCCTTTGACGGGTGTTTGCAGAAAGTACACATCCGGCCATTTCATCACCAGCAAGAGACCGAGCCCTGGTAACAGTCCTCCAGACCAATGCACACAGTGCCTGCTTGATACATATTGAAGAGGGAATAAATTCAGTTGTCATATGGATGTAGAGCAGAACTCTAGTTTACAGAAACATAATCACCTAACCTAACTGAACATAATATTCCTAAAACGTGGGAAACATACTACTTAACAGAATATTGTATCATACTCTAATACCTGCAAAGACGAGATCTTTATCTCAGCTTCCTCACATTCCTCATTTGCCCTCATCTTGAGCCTTGATATCGACTCTGATGAGAAGTGGAAGATTCTTACTCTTAGAGGGGGCGACTCATACCGGCTCAGGAACTCCTCAGGTCGCGTAAATGGGAGCGTCACTGGAAGAGCCCACCCTTCTGGAACCCACCGTTTGTGGACCGGTGGGCTCGAGACAGTTATTTTCTGTGTTCTGTGAATCTCTGACCATGTGTTCCAGAAGTGCCAGTAGGAAGTCCCATCTCCTACAACATGATTCATCGAACAACCAATGAAAAACCCATCGAGAAGCTCCGTTACTTGGACTGATAACAATGACCCGTCATGGCCATCATGACTTACAGCTCCATAATGATCAAAGAAGGTCTGAACTATCTGAGGAACATCAGTTGGGGAGAGGAGATCCTCTACGGTTATGTCTAGCGTAGCATGGATGAATCTAGCTCCTGGACCCTTATCTGGATCAATGAAGATCAAGCTGCTGTGATGATGATCGTTTATCAGGGTGGCAAGCTGGCCTGCTAGAGGGTAGAAATGGACTAGAGTTAGAGAAAGAGAGTCTCTTAGAGTCTGTAGGAAGGTCTCGAATGCGAATTCCGGATTGTTTGTTGGTGAAGGTTTGATGAAAAGAAGACCCTGTTGGATGTAGGGAACTGAGAGCAAGGCCAGATCCCCTGGTCCTAAGTAGTAAGGTTTGGTTTGATCATGGGATCGAAATTTCGGCTTTATGAAGCTTTCTGAAACATGTTCGACTGTTGCCATTGGATATGTTTCAGAGGTTCTCTGGGTTGATCAACTTTATAGTTAGGATGATACGTGCATATAGGAAGTGCAACATGTGGATGGTGCTATTCGCCACACTTGGCGGCCATAATTTTGCTGCATGCAGTCAAACTGTTAACTAATTGCATATCATTCCAGCGCCATCGCTGTTGTCATCCAGTAGTAGTAATTATAGTATTAAAACAAGATTTCGACCCGGTCGGTTTCCCCCATTTCCGGGGTGTCGCAGGTTCTCGTGGAGATTTGTCTTCCCATCGCTATCGGCGAGTCCCACATCAATTTAAGCCCCATCCATGTCAGTAGTTCCACTTGGAAACACCTTTTACCCCTTTTTTGGTGTTTTCCTTCAAAATCCGACACGTGCGCGAGACGGCCACATACGCTATTTGCGACCCAATCATGGTACGAAATGGACTCCAAGGGACTCCCTGGGCCCATAATTATCGATGGTGTAATTTTCACCACCTTTTATTTCGGACCTCCGGGGACCCTTTTTTTTCGTGACTTATAGCCTTCGATTTCACACATTTCCATGTCATCCCGGTCCGGTGAAAATTTGTCTCCCCACAACTGTGAGACGTTCCCACATCAATATAAGCCCCATCCATGGCGGTAGTTCCATCCAAGAACACCTATTACCGCCCATTTTTGGCGTTTTCCTTCAAAGTCCAACACGTGCCCGGGACAACCATACATGCCATTTCCAAACCAATCATGGTACGAAATGGACTCCCCGAGCCCATGTTTATCAATGGTGCCATTTTCATCACTTATTATTTCAGTCCCCTAGGACCGTTTTTTCGTGTTGCCTTCGGTTTTACCGATTTCCGCGGTGTCCCGGGGCACGATGTAGAATTGTCTCCCTGTCGCTGTGGGACGTTCCCACATCAATATAAGCCTCATCCATTGCGGTAGTTCCACCCAGGAACAACTTTTACCATCCGTTTTTCTGCGTTTTCTTTTAAAATCCGATACTTGTCCAGGACGGCCATATATACGCCATTTTCGGCCCAATCATGGCACAAAATGGACTCCGATCGACTNCTTGGACCCATATTTATCGATGGTACCGTTTCATCATTTTCATTTCAGACTCCCCGGGACCATTTTTTCTTAACTTATAACCATCGATTTCGCCCATTTTTTAGGTGTCTCGGGCCCGGAGGAGATTTGTCTCCCATTGCTGTGGGACGTTCCCACATCAATATAAACCTCATATATGGCGCCAGTTTCACCCGGGAAAAATCTTTTACCGACCGTTTTCGGCGTTTTTTCTTTCAAAATCCGATATGTGCCCGGGACGGTCATATACACTATCTTTTGATCCAATCATGGTACGAAATGGACTTCAATGGACTCTCAGGGCCCATATTTGTCGATGTGCCAATTTCATCACTTTTCATTTCCGATCCCCGGAACTGTTTTTTCGTGACTTATAGCTTTCAATTTGGCCCATTTTCGGGGCGTCCCGGGGCCCGGTGGAGATTTGTCTCACCACCGTTGTGGGAC
>ONZA01000388.1:0-11046 GCA_900322205.1 Kewa caespitosa
ATATATGTATATATATATATATATATATCATCAACTATATCATGGAATGAAAATTTGTATCACAAAATATAACATCGACTACTCAATTTAAATATTACCTTATCAACTGATTGGAAAACTTCTGATGCATTTTCGTCTGCCACATTGACACTCTTACTCTTGGCCCTATTGCTAGTACATTCTTCATCAACGGTATTTGCTTCAAATACGACATGAGAACCACGCAAACCTCTGTCGATGTGCTTCTTTAGCCTACCTCTCTTCTTTTGGTTGGGCTTGTCCAAATGATCATCATTATTCTCTTTATCATCTACTCGTACCCCTTTTTCACGGGGTAGTTGTACAACAACTTGCTTCCTAGGCCTTTGCCTTTGTGCCATGGATGTCTTGGTGTGCTTATTTTCATCATCCTGTTTTTCCACGGCATCTTCTTTGTTATTCCCTTCTTTCATATCGTCATTATCCTTTTTTTCTCGGCATCTTCTTTGTTGTAATCGTCGTCCTCTTTTTCTATGGCTTCTTCTATGTTGTTATCGTCCTCCTCTTTTTTAACTACCTCTTCTTTGTTGTTATCGTCCTCTTTTTCACGAGCCTCTTCTTTGTTGCTATCCTCCCCCTCTGTGTCTCCCACCTCTTCTTTATTTTTATCGTCCTCCGCTTTTTCTTTCCCCCCTCTTCTTTCTTCTTATCTTCCTTCTCATCGTGTCCACCCTTTAATCCCCCCTTGACATCCATGTTCCCTTCTTTCTGTTGTTCCTTTGCTTGTTTATTTCTTTCTCCAAACTTGTAATCATTAAACAATCTTTTGATCTCACCCTTAATACTATTCGTCATTAACTGGATGTCGTTCCTGATGATCTTCATGTTCTCATGGATTAGCATTACTTTTGATTCAAAGCACCTCCTCAGGGTGGTCATTTCCTCATGGATCATTCCACACTTCTTCTCCACCAACGACAAACAAGGATTTGCATCCTTTGGGACTTTCCCTATGATGTTGAGCTTCTCATTCTCAATCTGGGACATCAACTGCACAATGACATCTAAAGTAGTTACATTTTGATTATGGACATTGTTCATAACCATTATGTATCTTATAGGTCGAAGGTAACCTGACCTTCTTAATACCATATCCCTCCAATGTCGTGTTGATGAAGTTGTTCAACCTCCTTATGTCATCGTGACCCCGATCAACAACTCTACGTAACTTACTCTTCCAACATTCATCGAATTTGTGGTACATAGAATAATCACATAATATGATCTACAATGCCAAACACGCTAGCACTAGTTAGATTGTTAGATCATTGCAAAGGTTAAGGAAATTAAGTTGCTAATTCACATACCATTAATAACAAGAAACATTCTCCAACATAATCGGTGTTTTTGTCCTTGTGATCCTCTATTGCAACAACCACATCGTTGAAGATAAACTTTGCCCAGTTTAGCCGAGTTGGCTTAGTTACGTCCGATACCAAACGCAATCGCTCCTTTTTTAGCTTATAGTCCATTGTACGAGCAAATAAGATAGTCATAAGAACACGATCAGCATTGGCTTGAACTTTTCGTCCCCATCATCCATTGTTTTAAGCATATTACACATGGTTGGAACATTCAAGTCCAAATAGGTGATATAAGCTTCAGGGACATCACTATCGCCTTCCTTCACATCCCTTCCACTATTCTAAAAACCCAACAACATTTCAACATGCTTGGGTATTAACATTGTCTCATCACCAAATTCCCTTAATATTCTTGTGGTTGGATTGTAATTGAAAATTACTGAGTCACACATGGTTCGCCTAATTCCCTTTCATATGTACTCCATCAAGCAGCTAAAATCTAATTTCTCTACCAAAAAATCTTCTCGGCTGATTTTGCGATAGACTTCACACCATCACGACGATGCTCATGTCGCAACTACAGTACCACTGAGCCTAGCATATTTAGTATTTGCATTTAGATACAACTCTAGTTGTAGCCCAATTGAATTACCATAACTGAGAGAAATTATACTTTCAAACGAGTATTCATGTGCCAGATGCTTGCTTTTCTCAACTAATCTAACTTGTATTTCAGTGTTTCGTTTCGGAAAGTGCTAAAAGGAAAATGACACAAATTACAAATCATCCGAAACCACAAATACAGAACCAAGAACACCATAAATATACCAGAAATACGTCCCAAGGTCACCATCTTAAACCTAAAGTCTGGAGGTCTGTTCCCTATAAATACGACTATTTGTTATAACCATTATTGGTTAATAATTTAACTGCAAATGGGCCAATAAAACAAGTACATAACCAAATAGACTTCCTTCAATAGACTGGTGAAATTTTGCTAAATAAGCACAACGAACAATACTATGCAGATAAAAAGTGACGAGAGCCTCACCCATGAATGCGAATTAAAGAGATGAAATAAAGGCACTTACCGGGACCCCTAATGCGGCGGAATTTGGAATAACTTTCTCAATTTGTGCAAAAGTTGAGGTACAACATGGGCAAGAGGGAAATGGGGACGGAAAAGTATTTAATGTCAAATAACTTCTTCTTCCCCTTAATGTGATGTCATGGCAAAAAGATAGTATTTTGTAATCAAATACAGAATATGGAATCCTTTCAAAAAAACTTACAAAATACGGAATGCATAATAAAATAAAAGTCTAATTTTCGCAAAGTAAATATGGAATATAATAATAAAATCTAATTTTGAAAAAGAGGGATCGTTCCTCATATACCGTCGATATGACTCCATTAAAGTACAACACTACCAACTAATTACTAATAACATCTCCCACAAATGCCAAAAGCACATTGAGTAGGCGATGGAAGACGGAATACCAAATGTACGTTTCTCAATTTAACAAATACCGTTTGCTTTCGATCATTATCACTCTTCTTAATATTCAATACACATATCCCATATGTTATAACAATCATGCATTGTTTTACTTAATTTTGGGTTTTATATTCCTTTTCTTTTAGACAGGAAATCAATGATCGTCAACAAACTAACGAAGACAACATAAGATCCTAGAATGAGTTGTTTGATGAAGAAACATGGATGGCCTTGGATAAAAATCTAAAAGATTTTGATGAGGACATGAAGATGCTAAAGTTTCGGTGTGAAACTTGGAATCAATTTTATAAACCTATATGCGAAGGTGAAGGGGATAAGGATACAACAAACAAGATACGGCAAAAAAAATTGGACTTCCAGTTTCAACAAGAATTGTGTGCAATAGAGAGGGACAACGAGGGCTAATACACATGGACAAGCCCAATAGAAAAAGAAAACCAAAGCAATTCATAATATGTGGCCGCCAAGTTGATATAAGGTCCAACTATAGCAAAAAGAACAAATATTGGGTTGTGTATAATTTCAAAGCCGACCACAATCATGAATTTTATAATCCAATTGACGTCGTACTTGACAGGGTTGGGTGAATAACTTTTATAACATATTATCTCTATCACTACATTGCTGCTACCATTCATTATCTAATGGTTTTCAATGTTTAACACAATTGCCGGTCGCACAAGACCATTTCAGATAGGGATAAAATCTACATTAAAATGTTACGTGCTGCCGGTGTTCCTACTCGTACTGTAATGCAAAATATGGCTCAATAAAAAGGATCATACGAGAATGTTGGATATTTGGTAAAAGATGTCTACAATTTAACTCCTGAATTTGATATAAACTCAATCAAGGACTGTGATTCAGAAAGTGTCAAGGCATGGCTTACCTTGTAGGTAAGTTACGAGCCGATCCTTCATTTTTGGTGCTCTACATTCATGACGTGGACAATAGTCTAGATAAGTTATTTTGGTGTGATTGGAATTCTAGAGTCGACTATAAGACATTTGGACATGTCCTTCTATTTGGCACCATTTACAAATGCAACCCTTATAGAAAGCCATTTGTGATGCTTGTTGGCGTCAACCACCACTGAATGAATGACAGTGTCTTTCGATTGTGCACTTGTTGTCAACGAATCCACTGAAACTTTCACTTGGATTTTAGAGAAGTTGATTCTTGTAGGGGATGGTGCAAAGCGTTTAACTGTCATCACTGATGGAGATAAATCTATGGCAGGTGATATTGAAAGTGTAATACCTGGTGCAAGACACACATTATGCTTGTGGCATTTTATGCATAACGTCAGGGCAAACGGTGGGTTTAAATTTGCTTCTGGATTCATGGAGTGTGTTGACAAATATAAAATACCAACATACTTGAAGAAAGGCTGGAACGAACTTCTAAATCATCAAGGAAATAAGGATAAACAGTGGGCCACGGAATTGGAGGTTGATAAAAGAAATGGACAGAAGCATATTAACGTGGATTTCATTTTGCATGTCATGATGTTTGACATTTGCATTTTGTTTTCTAGTCGTAACCGTTTGGTGTAAAAGTTATACCAACTCCCATTTATGTATGACCAGGAATGAGGAGCACACAACGTTGTGAGTCCATGCATCACTCGGTCAAATTATTGCTAAGCAAAAGGCTTATGTTGTAGGAAATTGTGCGGTGGTACGATGACGTGCTTAAGGCGTGATGATTTAGTGTGCTAAATCAAGAATATAGAACCATGCACTCAGATGAATTTATTGAACGCGGATCCCTAACGAAAATCAAACTTAATGCATCTAAGATTTATACTAGTAAAAGTTATGATAAGATTTGCTAAGTGACAAGTTTCAAAGCAATGTACATTATGAAGCATCATGAGGAACATAATGGTTTAGTATATTACTGATTGAATAACGCAACAAATCAAGAGGCATGGTATGTGATCATACATCACCACGAAAAGGATGTAATGCATTGTTGTTGCATGAAGTTTGAGTCAGTGGGATATCCATGTCGTGATATTTTTGTTGTAATAAAGTACGATCATATGACGCACATCTTCACCAGTTGTATACTTTGTCGATGGACAATTGGGGCAAAAGAGACAAATGATGCCGCCATTGTCGAAGAGGGAGACAACGACAGGGAGGCAGCAAGGTTGGCCAAGTATGCTCTCTTGAGCTCCCTTAGAGACCAAATACATGTCGAGGCAACAAATGATGTTATCGAATTTCAAAAGACAAAGGACGACTACAAAGGCCAAATCAGCTACTATTGGTTCTCATCAACAGCCAATCGGTGTAAAGAATTCAGAAGTTTTATGGGAGAGAGGTCCAACCAAGGGAAAGAAGAAAGTATGTGGTTCATGTCAAATGTATGGTCATACTCAGCGAACATGCCCAAGAAAACTAAAATGAACTGGTTTCGACTTAAATAATAACCCAACAAGCAGTTCACCTTGTTCACCTTCATCGATAAAGGCGTCTAAAATTTTACATACGGAAAACTTCTCGACGATAACAAATGATTTGATGGACATTGTGCCAACTACATATGTTGAGGACGAGGCATCACAAGTATCGTTGTACTATGCAAGCATCTTTACATTCAATTATTACATCTTTCAGTCCAACACAACTTGTACATGAACATACAGGTTGCACATAGCCCCATTGTAGAGGAGATGGAGACAAATAATATTATCGTCGATTGGATCTGGATACATACTGGTAAACATTGTCGATAACCACATATACGGCTACAAACAAACATGAGGAAGCTACAAAAAAAATTCGAGATTATTAGAATGTCTAACATGCAAGTACTTATGTTGAAGGAGAGACATTAAAGTGTCATGTTTTTACAATTGTGTCATATGTTACAGCAGACAATGCTCCTTTTCCATGAACTTACTTTGGTTTATGATACAAGTTATCATCGTGGTTTTATGGTACGAACAACAAAAGCAACACATAATTTTTTTTTTTTTTTTTGATAATTCAGATATAATTTATTTCATAATAAAATTCAAACTCGGCAATGATAGCATCATTAGTGAAGCTAGAGAATCACCTTCTAGGAAGGGTACTCTAAAGCCCACCCAATCATGTGGTCCTAGAATGAAAAAGATACAAAACCCAATACACAACCCATACACATACACCATTACACTAAAGTAAAACTCCAAAACACTAGGACTAACTAAAACATTAGACTCCTGCAGAATAGAAAGTCACAGCCAAGCTACAAACTCCTCCCTTCTATCAAGGCCCTGCTTTGTAAACCCATCAGCAATAAAGTTGGACTCTCTCCCTTGTAAACAACCTGACAGTTAGCAAAACATAGTCAAAACATTCCTTGATAAAATTCAGCTCAAAAATTCACCTTCCAAGGTCCTTCACTAATGGCATTACACCATCTTACTGCATTCTCAGAATCAGACTCAAAAATTACATTCTTTGCATTCCACATCTTTTTCACTTCGTTAGATCAAAAGCCTTCTTGATTGCTGCCACTTCTGCACTATGAATCTCACAGGAGGAAATAGGGCAAGAGAAACAACCAAGAAAAATACCTCTCCAGTCCCTAAGAACACCACCAATTGCACTCTTACCATCAATAGGTCTAAGAGAAGCATCAATATTCGATTTTAGCTCACCTTTGACTGGACCTTGTTAGAGCCGACTTTTTGGTCACCTTCACTCCCCACTTCAGAACAAATGGATTTCTGCAGATAATATCATCAGCTGAATAGGGGAACTGATTGTTCCACCGTTTAATCCACCAACCTACCCTTCTCAAAATCAGATCACAAACTTCTTCTATTGACATACTCTTGTTCCCAAAAAATCTGTCATTTCTTACTCTCCAAATACTCCACAAAATTACAAAATAAAAAGCAATCCACACTTTCTTAAAAAAATTCTCAGACACCAAATTAACCCACTGCTCAAAAACTTCTTGCACATCTTGCGTAAACACACATTAAACATTTCATAATTGCAACCACCACCTCCAAGTTTCGCTAGAGAAGGTACAATGCAGAAAAAGGTGATTAATGACATCATCTTCCAAGCTACACAAGGAACAAGTAGTATCATTAGGCTGAATGATTTTTATTTTTGCAAGCCTCACTTTTGTGTTAATCCTTTTAAGGATCACTAACCACACAAAAACTTCAATCCTAGGAGGGACTAAGCCTTGCCAAATTCATTTAACATCATCATTTACTTGTACCCATTTTGAATGTATTACCTCACCAGAAAAAGATTTCACAGAGTAATTGCCTATGATTCCTACTCCCCAAATCATAGAGTCCTTCCCCTCTCTATTAACATAAACCCTCTCAAGTTTTCCCATTAGCTCATTCTTCAAACCTTCTCCCCACACAAAAAGTCTTCTTCTCCACAAAAAGGACCACTTGATGTCAAGGCCATCCCATACCGCAAAGTTGGAAATTGTTGGTTTTGTTTTCCAAAGAGATGGAGTACAACCTAGGGAAATCATCTTTTAGCATCGTGTCCTCAATCCATAGGTCTTCCCAGAATCTGATTTTTGAACCATTACCAACACACCATCTCCAATCTCTCAAATTGACTCCTTGGCATCCTCGTTTCTGAAAATCACATTACAAATGTTATTGAAAGTCCTTGACCTTTTCAATTCGACAAGGTAAAGAAAACCTACAATCCCATACTTTTCTTGGACTATCCTTTTCCACAGCTGATCTTCTTGTGAGTTAAAACGCAAAACCCATTTAAATAGCAATCCCAGGTTCTTTTGAATCAGATTTCCAATGCCCAAACCGCCAAATTCTTTGGGCAATTCAACAGCATCCCATTTAACTGAGCACACGAAATTTTTCTCCCTCCTTATTTCCTGCCCACAAAAATTTTCTTTGAATTTTAATCATCTCGTCCATCACTGACACAGGAACCTTGAACATTGACATATAGTAAAGGGGTAACCTATTTATTGTTGACTTAATCAAAGTTAATCTGCCTCCAATGGATAACATTTTCCCTTTCGACTTTGCAAGATGCTTTTCTGAAAATTCTCCAGAACTGGTTTCCACATCTCACTTAGGTTACTCCTACCCCCAATTGGTAAACCCAAATACTTCATCAGTAAAGAGCCAATTGTGCAGCACAACACCTTCGCTACACTCTTCAACCATAGCAAGTCAGTATTTATCCCAATCAGATCACTCATATAAAAATTAACTTTAAGCCCGGAAGCAACTTGAAAGATAACAAGCAATTTTCTCATGTTGACAATCACATCTTCCTCAGCTGGACAAAAAATTATTGTATCATCTGCAAATTGCAAATGAGACAGAGAGATTCCCCCCCGAACCACCTCCATGCCCTTTATCAACTCTTTTTCTTTAGCTAAATTAAACAAAGCATTTAGCACCTCCACCACGAGACTGAAGAAAAAAGGTGATAAAGAATCACCTTGACGTAGACCTTTCTGAAGTCTAAACGGTACCGTTGGACTCCCATTAACCAAAATCGACAACGACGTTGTTGTTACGCATTCAAGCATCCATCTTCTCAACCTCTCTAGAAAATTCATGACTTTCAAAGTTTAATCCAAAAAAAAACCTATGACACTGAACCGTATGCTTTATGAAAACCCAAACCCCACCGCCACTCCCACACTCCCCCACTCCCGATCACCGAGTCCCACGCTACTCGCAACCCGCAACCACTACCCACAACCCACAGAGCACTATCTACCAGCCAATAAACACTCGCGACGGCGCCGTGACCGGTTCCCCGGTCTTCTTCCTCGTTGGTCTATGCCTAGGTCATTTCTCAGCAACCAACATCATCTTCATCTTCTTCTCGATAGTCCTGTGTCCACTCTTTTTACTCCCGATCTCTAATTTGTATATGCTATCCAGTGACATTTTTCTTTGTTTGGATGGTTAGATTTGCTTAATTGGTGAAATTTTGATATAATTTGGCTTGGTTAGTTTTTAAAATTGAATTATATATAATTAGTCTTTTTGTTTGTCTTGTTTTCTATACCTTTTTTTTTTGGAAATTAATGAAACTTCTACTGCTGGACCCGCTAAGGACCTGGGACCCGTTAGGATCCAACGAATCCGGGTCTGGATCTTAAGAAACGGGGCCCACTAGATCTTGAGTAGGGTCTGAGTCTAGGGTCCATTTCGCTTCTAGGGTATGGATCTGGGTGGACCCGACCCAGACCCGACCCATCGTCATCCCTAGTTCAAGCTGAAGAATTTGATTCTCCAACAGAACTGTTACCTCCTGAATGCAAAGGCAACAATCACCAATATAAAAAAACTTAAGCCACAATGATCGACAATTAAAATTTACAACAATCAATCAAAATTTGAAGTCTAACCATTGGGTTTGTATGTGGATTTTGAGCCTGATGATAATGGTGATTACACAACCCTCTTTCCAGTATGAGTGTCCATTACATAGTTATTCACAACACGGGTGAAATATTTACAAAATTTTTCTACTATCATCACAGAAGGATTTTATCCACAACAGGGGTGAAACATGCAAATTTTTTTTTTTTTTATTTGATGAGAAAAATATTTACACAATGACACTAGTGTCCGTTGTGTGAGGCTAGCATAGAAATGATGCACTTAAGCGGCATTATCGGCTTGCTAGTTGGAAACTTGGAATAGATCAAGTTGAACTTTAATTTTAACATGCTTAACAAGTCGAGTAGCTCCTTAGACTGTTACTTGTACTAGTCCAAACTAATGAACAAGATAAAGTTTTCATACTCCACTGGTTAAGGTTTTATCATATATGATAGAAGCGGATTCAGCAATTGCTGAGTCGTATGATTGCCGAAGCTGTGTTATCACTTGGAACAACTCTGATGAACAAATGATACGCCAACAAGGTGAGTCGTTTGACTCACATATCTTTACCAAAGCATGAAGAGCGTTCTTCAGAGAAGACATATTTAAAGCATTCTTTCTTAGAGGGATCAAGGCCAGTGTAGAGAACTCATATACGACACTAAGTAATGCTTGAATAGCACCGCAAAACACAATTTCTCCACACAGCTTGTCGAAGTGGCGAACAAGATTACTCAGTGCACCTGCAACATTTACTTTTGTGATATCTTCCTCACTAGGTGAAACCAGAAGCCTTATTAGTTGAGATATTTACCCTCTAAGTTCTTCGTGCAATGAATCGTTATGATAGGCTACTTCCAATCTGAGAGACACAAGATAGGGAAAGAGAGACTTGACTTTTCAGAATAGGGACAGTACTTGCATGATAATATTAATCAGTGCCAACTTAAATGTACAGCATTAGAAGTGACTAATTACGAAATGCACAATAATAGTTGAAAGTGAACAAATCTTACAGCAGAACAGGCAAATTTCCTGGTATGCTGGTCTGAGTTAGAGCACCGGTCGATGAGAACACTGATGATACCATGTCTTGCCTAAAATGTCAGGTAATGAACAAAAACATCAGCACACGGTGGCGAACACAGGATTTTGTTTTTGTTTCTTTTCCGGGGGGGGGGGGTAAATTTAAAAGGTATATTTGACTATTTAGGCATGAAAAAGGAGAAAAATATACATATCATTTTTTGAAAAATAGGAACCTCAGGGGCGGATCCCTCCTGTGTCCGCCACTGTCACCGCATGATTTATGAGTGAAAGGATACTCGGAAGATGATGGAAATATAATCATTCAAAAGTTTTTAGAGCAGGAAAAGAAAACATCTTTAATATAAGAGTTTTTCTATAAAAATCTCAAATGCCCATAGAGGCGATTGTAGTCTACAATAACCTACCAATGAATCGTAAAAGTAAGAGCTATGCCGGCACATGTTGCCTACTGCACTGCAAGCTCTCGCGCGTAAATTAGGATGTTCAGAAGTAAGGAGCTCCTTTATGCGTGTCAATATATTTGCTCCATCAATGTACTTGTAAAAACCGTGCAAAGCACAAAGGATACAACACTACAACAGTTGGAACAGGAATACACTATGTGGCTTAGAGTGGTGACCTTCCAACCTACATCATTAGCTAAGATCCAATTCCAAATAGATTGAAGAAAACTGAGATTTGCTGACTACTTTTCTCAAATTAGCCAACAATGTGCTATATGTTTGCATCTGAAAGAGACAGCGTAACCGTTGAACTAATTAATATCACTCGTATAG
>ONZA01000390.1:30218-41036 GCA_900322205.1 Kewa caespitosa
CCCCCCCCCCCCCCAATCGCAAGGGCGTGTTCCTACATCAATATAATACCCACCATGGTGATACTTGCCCCGGAGAACACCTTTAACAGCCCATTTTGGGCATTTACTTCAAAGTCCAACACGTGTGCGGGACCACCATATAAGCCATTTCGGACCATATCAATGGCCGAAACGGATTCCAATGGCCTTCTAGGGCCTATATTTGTCAGTGGCACCCTTTTTCATCAATTATCATTTCATACCCCCCGGGGCCGATTTTTTGTGACTTAAATAGCCTTCGGTTTTGGCCGTTTCCGGGGCGTCCCAGTGCCTGGTGGAGATTGCCCCCCCCAACCCCAATCGCAAGGGCGCGTTCTCACATCAACCATTTTCGTCAATTTTCATTTCGGAAGCCCCGGGGCGAATTTCAAAAGCCTTCGGTTTCAACCATTTTCGGGTTTTTCTGGCACCAGGTCGAGACTGCCCCGCCCCCCATCGTAAGGGATCGTTCCCACAACAATATAAGCCCCATCCATGGCGGCACTGTCCCCCAGGAACACCTTTAACAGCCCGTTATTGGCGTTTTCTTTCAAAGTCTGACAAGAGTCCGGGACCACCATATAGGCCATTTCGGACCAAATCAATGGCCGAAACGGACTCCAATGACCTCCTTGGTCCCTTATTTGTCTGTGGCACCCTTTTTGTCAATTTTTAGTTCGGACCCCCCACGACCGATTTTCATAACTTATAGCCTTCGGTTTCGGCCATTTTCAGGGCGTCCCGGGGCCTAGTGGTGATCATCGCCCCCATCGCAAGGGCCTATTCCCTCATCAATATAAGACCCACCCATGCCTACACTTACCCCGGGGAACACCTTTAACAGCCCGTTTTCGGCATTTTCCTTCAAAGTCTGACACGTATCAGGGGCCACCATGTAGGCAATATCTGACCAAATCAATGGATGAAGCGGACTCCAATGGCCTTTGTGCCATATTTGTACATGGCATCCTTTTCGTGAATTTTCATTTTGGACCCCACAGGGCCGATTTTCTAGGCTTATAGCCTTCGGCCATTTCCGGGATGTCTCGGGGCCCGGTGGAGATTGGCCCCCAGATCGCAAGGGCGCGTTCCCACATCAATATAAGCCCCAGGAACACCTTTAACAGGCCATTTCTGACGTTTTCCTTCAAAGTCTGACACGTGTTCGGGACCACCATATAAGCCATTTCGGACAAACTCAATGGCCGAAACGGACACCAATGGCCTCCTATGGCCAAAATTTGTCCGTGGTAGGCTTTTCGTCAATTTTCATTTCGGATCCCCACGAACACAATTTTCGTGACTTTTAGCCTTCAGTTTCAGCCATTTCCAGGGAGTCTCGGAGCCCGATGGAGATCGGCTCCCCTATCGCAAGAGCGCGTTCCCACATCAACATAAGACCTACCCATGCCGACACTTACCCCCGGGAACACCTTTAACTGCCCTTTTTCGGCGTTTTCCTTCAAAGTCCGACACATGTCCGAAACCATCATATAGGCCATTTCGGACCAAATCAATGGCCGAACAAACTCTAATGGCCTCCTAAGGCTCATATTTGTCCATGGCACCCTTTTCGTCAATTTTCATTTCAGAACCCTCAATGTCGATTTTCGTGACTTTTAGCCTTCGGTTTCGGCCATTTGCAGTGCGTCCCGGGGCCCTATGGATATTGGTCCTCCTCATCGCAAGGGCACGTTCCCACATCAATATAAGACCCAGCCATGGCGACACTTGCCCCCGGGAATACCTTTAATAGCAAGTTATCGGCATTTTCCTTCAAAGTTCGACACGTTTCTTGGACCACCATATAGGCCATTTCGAACCAAATTAGTGGCCGAAACGGACTCCATTGGCCTCCTCGGGCCCTTATTTGTTCGTGGCACCCTTTTCGTCAATTTTCAGTTCGGACCCGTCGTGCCCGATTTTCGTGACTTATAGCCTACGGTTTCGACCATTTCCAGGGTGTCCCGGGGCCGGTGGAGATCGAACCCATCGCAAATGCGCTTTCCCACATCAATAAAAGCCCACCCATGCCGACACTTACCCCCGGTAACACCTTTAACAGCCCGTTTCGGCGTTTTCCTTCAAAATCTAACACGTGTCACAGACCACCATATAGGCCATTTCAGACCAAATCAATGACCGAAACTGACTCCAATGGCCTCCTAGGGGTCATATTTGTACGTGGCACCCTTTTCTTTAATTTTCATTTTGGACCCCCCAGGGCCGATTTTCTTGACTAATGGCCTTCAGTTTCGGCCATTTTCGGGTTGTCCCATGGCCCGGTGGAGATCGACCTTCGCATCACAAAGGCGCGTTATAATAACCAAGCCCAATTACCGCCACAACACAACCCAATAAGATGGCAAGTCTCCCTTTTGGCCCATAATCTACCACTTAAGCCCAAAATGGGAAGGCTTTGTTGCTTTAGTAGTTGGACTGAAACTCTTATAAACTAACTCAGTTCCTCACATTCTACCGATGTGGGACGACTAATGCTTGGGCTATTACATGCGTTTCCACATCAACATAAGCCTCACCCAAGGCGACACTTGCCCCAGGAACACCATTAACAGCCCGTCTTTGGTGTTTTCCTTCTAAGTCCAACACGTGTCCGGGACCACCATATAGGCCATTTCGGACCAAATCAATGGCCGAAACAGACTCCGATGGCCTCCTACGGCCAATATTTGTCCATCGTAACCTTTTTGTGAATTTTCATTTCGAACCCCAGGGGCCGATTTTAGTGTCTTACAGCCTTCGCAGCCATTTCCGGGGCGCCCTGGGCGTGGTGGAGATTGCCCCCCCCCCCCATCGCAAGGGCACATTTCCACATCAAGATAAGACCCACTCATGCCGACACTTACCCCTGGGAACACCATTAACGTCCCGTTTTCGGCGTCTTCCTTCAAAGTCCGACACGTGTCCGGTACCACCATATAGGCCATTTAGGACCAAATCAATGGCTGAAATAGACTCCAATGGCCTCCTAGGGCCCAAATTTGTCTGTGTCACCCTTTTTGTTTTTCATACAGGAACCCCCGAGGCCGATTTTTGTGACTTTAAGCCTTTGGTTTCAGCCATTTCCTGGGCATATCGGGGCCCGGTGGAGATTCACCCCCATCGCAAGGGCGTGTTCCCACATCAATATAAGAACCACCATGGCGACACTTTCCACGGAGAACACCTTTAACAGCCTGTTTTCTGCATTTTCTTCAAAGTCCGACACGTGTGCGGGACCACCATATAGGTCATTTCAGACCAAATCAATGGCCAAAACGGACTCCAATGGCCTCCTAGGGCCCATATTTGTCTGTGGTACCCTTTTCGTCAATTTTCATTTCAGACCACCTGGGGCCGACTTTCGTGACTTATAGCCTACGGTTTCGACCATTTCCGGGCGTTCTGGGGCCCGGTGGAGATTGCACCCCCACCCCCCTGCCCTATCGCAAGGGCGTGTTCCCACAGCAATATATAACTCACCCTTGGCGACACTTGCTGCCGTGAACACATTTAACACCCCTTTTTTAGCGTTTTCCTACAAAGTTCGACACGTGTCTGGGACAACCATATAGGCCATTTCCAACCAATTCAATGGCCGAAACGGACACCAATTGCCTCCTAGGGCCCATATTCGTCCATGGTGCCGTTCTCGTTTATAATCATATGGGACCCCCGGGGCCGATTTTCGTTATTTATAGCATTGGTTTCAACCATTTTCAGGGCGCCCTGGGGGCCGTTGGAGATTGGCCCACGCATCACAAGGGCGCGTTCTCGCGTTTATATAAGCTCCACCCATGGCAACAATTGCCCCTGGGAACACCTTTTATAGCCTGTTTTTAGCGTTTTCCTTCAAGGTCCGATACTTGTCTGGGACCACCATATAAACCATTTTTAACCAAATCAAAGGCCGAAATGGACTCCAATGGCTTCCTAAGGCCCATATTTGTCCATGGTGCCATTTTCGTCAATTTTCATTCCGGACCCCCCAGGGACGATTTTCGTAACTTATGGCCTTCAGTTTTTGCCGTTTCCGGGGAGTCCTGGAGATTCCCCCCTTCCCCCCATCTCAAGGGCGCGTTCCTACATCAAGATAAGCCCCACCCATGGCGACACTTGCCCCCGGGAACAACTTTAACAGCCCGTTTTTGGCATTTCTTTCAAAGTCCGACACGTATCCTGGACCACCATATAGTCCATTTAGGACCAAATCAATGGCCGAAACAAACTCCAATGGCCTCCTAGGGCCCATATTTGTCTGTGGCACCCTTTTTCGTCAATTTTCATTTCAGACCCCAGAGCCAATTTTCGTGACTTGTAGCCTTCAGTTTCGGCCATTTCCAGGGGTCCCGGGGCCCGGTGGAGATTGGCTCCCCCATCGCAAGGGCACGTTCCAACATTAATACAAGCCCCACCCATGGAGACACTTGCCCCTGGGAACACCTTTAACAGCCGGTTTCGGCGCTTTCCTTCAAAGACCGACACGTGTTTAGGACAACCTTTTAAGCCATTTCGGACAAAATCAATTGTCGAAATGGACTCCAATGGTCTCCTAGGGCCCATATTTTGTCCGTGGAACCCTTTTCGTCAATTATCATTTCAGACCCGCTCGGCCAATTTTCGTGACTTATTGCCTTCATATAGTCCATTTCCGGGGCGTCCCGGGTCCTGTGGAGATTGGTCCCCCACCCCTCGCAAAGGCGCATTCCCATGTCAATATAAGACCCACCTATGGCGACACTTACCCCCAGGAACACCTTTAACAGCCCTTTTTCGGCATTTTTTTTCAAAGTTTGACATGTGTGCGGGACCACCATATAGGCCATTTCGGACCAAATCAATGGCCAAAACGGAATCCAATGGCCTCCTAGGCCCATATATGTCCGTAGCACCCGTTTCGTTAATTTTTATTTCGGACCCCCCGGGGGTAATTTTCATGACTTCCTTCGATTTCGGCCATTTTTGGGCATCTCGGGGCCCGGTAGAGATTCCCCCCCCCCCCCAATCGCAAGGGCGCGTTCCAACATTAATATGATACCCACCCATGGCGACACTTGCCCACGGGAACACCTTTAATAGCCCGTTTTCGGCGTTTTCCTTCAAAGTTTGACACGTGTTCAGGACCACCATATAAACATTTCGGGCCAAATCAATGGCTGAAACGGACTCCAATGGCCTCCTAGTGCCCATATTTGTTTGTGGCACCCTTTTCGTCAATTTTCATTTCGGACCCCACGCAGCCGATTTTCATGACTTATAGCCTTCGATTTCGGCGATTTTCAGGGTGTCCCGGGGCCTAGTGGAGATTGGCTCCCCCCCCCCCCAATCGCAAGGGCGCGATCCCACATCAATATAAGTCCTACCCATGGTGACACTTGCCCCTGAAAACACCTTTAACAACCCGTTTTTAGCGTCTTCCTTCAAGGTCCGACACATGTTTGGGACCACCAAATAGGCCATTTCGGAAAAAATTAATGGCCAAAATAGACTTCAATGGCCTCCAACGGCCCTTCTTTTTTCCGTGTCACCCTTTTCGTCAATTTTCATTTTGGACCCCCGAAGCCGATTTTCGTGACTTATAGCCTTCGGTTTTGGTCATTTTATTGCCCCCCCCCCACCCACCCCTGATCGCAAGTTCGCATTCCCACATCAATATAAGACCCACCCATGGCGACACTTGCCCCTGGGAACACCTTTAACAGCCCATTTTCGGCGTTTTCCTTCAAAGTCTGACACGTGTACAGGACCACCATATTGGCCATTTTGGACCAAATCAATGGCCGAAACGGACTCCAATGGCCTCCTTGAGCCCATATTTGTCTGTGGCACCCAATTCGACAATTTTCATTTCGGACCCACCGAGGGCGATTTTCATGACTTTTAGCCTTCGGTTTCGTCCATATACGGGGCATCCCGAGGCCCAGTGGAGATTGGCCCCCCATCGCAAGGGCGCGTTCCGACATCAATATAATACCCACCCATGGCGACACTTGCCCCCGGGAATACCTTTTTATAACCCGTTTTCGGCGTTATCCTTCAAAGTTTGACACGTGTCTGGGACCACCATATAGGCCATTTCGGACAAAATCAATGGCCGAAATGGACTCCAATGGCCTCCTAGGGCCCAAATTTGTCCGTGGTACCCTTTTTGTCAATTTTCATTTCAGACCCCCAGGGACGATTTTCGTAACTTATGGCCTTTGGTTACGACCATTTCCGGGGCATCCAGGGGATCGGTGGAGATCCCCCCCGCCCCTCGCAAGGGCGCATTCCTACATCAATATAAGCCCCACCCATTGAGACACTTTCCCCAGGGAACACCTTTTACAGCCCTATTTCGGTGTTTTCCTCCAAAGTCACACGTGTCCGAGGCCACCATATAGGCCATTTCTGACCAAATCAATTGTCGATACAAACTCCAATGGCCTCCTAGGACCCATGTTTGTCCATGGTGCCATTTTCATCAATTTTCATTTCAGACTCCGTGAGGCTGATTTCCGTGACTTATAGCCTTCGATTCAGCCATTTACACGGCGTCCCAGGGCCCGATGGAGTTTGGCCCCCCCATCGCCAAGGCGCGTTCCCACATTGATATAAGCCCTACCATGGCGCTACTTTTCCCCGGGAACACCTTTTACAACCCTATTTCAGCGTTTTTCTTCAAAGTCCAACACGTGTCCCGGACCACCATATAGGCCATTTCCAACTAAATCAATGGTCGAAACGGACTCCAATGGCCTCCCAGGGCCCAAATTTGTCCATGGTGCCATTTTCGTCAATTTTCATTTCGGACCCCTCGGTGACGATTTTCTTGACTTATAGCCTTCGGTTTCAACCATTTCCGGGCCATCCCGAAGCTCGGTGGAGATTGCCCCCTCACCCATCTCAAGGGCGCGTTCCCACATCAAAATAAGTCCCACCCATGGAGACACTTGCCTCCACAAACACCTTTTACAGCCCGTTTTTGGCGTTTTCCTTCAAAGTTTGACACGTGTCTCATACCACCATATAAACCATTTTCAACCAAATCATTGGTCGAAACGGACTCAAATGGCCTCCTAGGATCCATGTTTGTCCATGGTGCCATTTTCGTCAATTTTCATTTCGGACCCCCCGGGCCCGATTTTCGTTACTTAGCCTTCGGTTTCGACCATTTCCGCGGCATTCCGCGACACAATGGAGATTGTCCCCTGCATCACAAAGGCCCATTCCCACATCAATATAAGCCCCACCCATGGCAAGGACTTTGAAGATAAACGCCAAAAACGAGCTGTAAAAGGTGTTCATGGGAGCAAGCGTCGCCATGGGTGGGGCTTATATTGATGTGGGAATGCGCCCTTGCGATGGGGGGGGGGCAATCTCCACCAGGCCTCGAGATGACCTGGAAATGGCCGAAATCAAAGGCTATAAATCACGAAAATCGGCCCTGGGGAGTCCAAAATGAAAATTGACGAAAATGACACCATGGACGATTATGGGCCCTAGAAGGCCATTGGAGACTGTTTCGTCCATTGATTCGGTTGGAAATGGCCTATATGGTGGTCTTGGACACGTGTCGAACTTTGAAGGAAAACGTCGAAAACGGGCTATAGAAGGTGTTCCGGGGACAAGTGTCACCATAGGTGGGGCTTATATTGATGTGGGAACGCGCCATTGCGATGGGGTGGCCAATCTCCACTGGGCCATGGGACACCCTGCTGTAAATGGCATAAACTGAAGGCTATAAGTCGCAAAACCCGGCCCCGGGGGTCCGATGAAAATTGACAAACACGGCACCATGGAAAAATATGGGCCCTAGGAGGCCATTGGAGTCCGGTTCAGCCATTAATTTTATTTGAAATGGCCTTTATGGTGGTACGGACACGTATTGGACTTTGAAGGAAAACGCCGAAAACTGGCTATAAAAGGTGTTCCCGGGGGGCAAGTGTCGGCAAGGGTGGGGATTATATTGATGTAGGAATGCACCCTGGTGATGGGGGGGCAATCTCCATCGAGCCCCGAGACGCCCCGAAAATGGCCGAAACCGGAGGCTACAAGTCACGAAAATCGGCCCCGGGTGGGTCCGAAATGAAAATTGACGAAAGTGGCACCATGGAAAGATTTGGGCCATAGGAGGCCATTGGAGTCCGTTTCGGCCATTGATTTGGTTGAAAATGGCATATATGGTGGTCCCGGACACGTGTCGGACTTTGAAGGAAAACGCCGAAAACGGGGTGTAAAAGGTTTTCCCGGGAGCAAGTGTCGCCATGGGTGGGGCTTATGTTGATGTAGGAATGTGCCCTTGCGATGGGAGGCAATCTCCGCCAGACCCTAGGACGCCCCGTAAATGGCCGAAATAGAAGGCTATAAGTCACGAAAATCGGCCCTGGGGGTCCAAAATGAAAATTAACAAAAACGACACCATGGACGAATATAGGCCCTAAGAGGCCATTTAAGTCTTTTTCAGCCATTTATTTAGTTAGAAATGGCCTATATGGTGAATCTGAACACGTGCCTGACTTTGAAGGAAAACACCGAAAACGGACTGTAAAAGGTGTTCCAAGGACAAGTGTCATCGTGGGTGGGGCTTATATTGATGTGGGAACACGCCAATGCCATAGGGGAGGGCCAATCTCCACCGGGTCATGGGACACCCCGGAAATGGCCGAAATTGAAGGCTATAAGTCACAAAAATCAGCCTCGGGGGTCCGTAATAAAAATTGAAAAATCGGCACCATGGACAAATATGGCCCCTAGGAAGCCATTGGAGTTCATTGGCCATTGATTTTGTTGGAAATGGCCTTTATGGTGGTCCGTACATGTGTCGGACTTTGAAGGAAAACGCCAAAAATGGGTTGCAAAATGTATTCCCCGGGGCAAGTGTCGCCAACGGTGGGGCTTATATTGAAGTAGGAATGCGTCCTTTCGATGAGAGGGCCAATCTCTACCGGGCCTTGAGACGCCCTTACGATGTTGTAAAAGGTTTTCCCGGGGGCAAGTGTCGTCATGGGTGGGGCTTATGTTTATGTGGGAAAGTGCCCTCACGATGGGGGCAATCTCCACCGAGCCCCGGGACGCCCCAAAAATGGCTGAACCCGAAGGCTATAAGTCACAAAAATCGATCCCGAGAGGTTCGAAATAAAAATTGATGAAAACGGCACCATGGACAAATATGGGCGGCGTCCTTGGCCAGGTAGTGAACGTCCGTCCTTCTCTAATTCTCTACCCTTTTTCCTCTAACAAGTCTACTATATATAGACAACATCGATAGGGTAGTTAACAAGTGGTTGACAAAAATTTTGTCTTCTAACCATAAAAAAATTGTGTCTTTTCATATCTTAACATATCATCTACATGTCAAATGATGACACTATTGAATAACCAACCTCAGACACATCTAAAATATATCTAAGTACATCTACTCTAAAACTATTCCACCACCCCCATATGACTATTGTAGGTAAAATTTGTGTGGCATCCACGCTATTAATTTATGGAATTTTAATGTAGTAATGTAAGTATCAAAAACGAATAGTGACAAGTTAATAGGCATCGAATTAGCTCATTAGTGTAACATTGGTGTAGTAATATCTAAGAATCTCTTTAATGACTAAATGTAAGGAAAAGTACTTAACATTAATGAACCAATCCTACGAGTGGGATGATTTCTTTCTGGGCCTCTTTAATCTGGTCAAATCGTCTGCAGGTACATAAACTGCATAATCCTTTAGAAAAGTAAAACAAGAGAATTATTGTATACTCATGTGTTTGGTTGATTAATGTGTCAAACTATTGAAAACATATATATTTCTTCAATTTTCATTTGTGTAATTTACATATAAGATAAAACTGTAGAAAACATGTAACTAAATTAAGCTTTCATTTTAGATTTTCACAGTTTTCTATAAATTTTATCGATTTAGAATGAAAATTTGTGGAAAACTAAATGGCCTAAATATAACTATACAATTTCCAGGCAATTTCACACTTTTACTTTTCCATAGTTTTCTCTCCCACTAAAGAAACCAAGCAAATTTATGGTGTGTTTGGCAATTTGAATTTGAAAATTTGGATTTTAATAGAGTAAAAGTTCTTCAAATCTACAATAGTGAGGCATTTGAATCCTATATATGAAGAGAAACAAATAGAGAGACAAGGACTTTAAATGCAATGGTGGGAGGTGTCATTTGAAATCCTCCAAATTTGTGATTTTGTAAAAGGCCATGGATTTGAATGAAATCCAAAGTTGAAATTTTCTTAGTTATTCAAGCACAAATTCATCCCAAATCCATGATTTCAAATTCAAGTTCCCAAACACTTTGTGAAGAAATTTCATTGTTTTCTACCTAATTACTCAGTTTTCTACAATAACTCTACATTCCCAAACACAGTGTTATGCTCCAAACATCAAATTGTTGTTACGTATGTCGAAATTTGTCAAATCACGCGCATCAAAACTTCAACTCAAATTATATCCATTTTTCACAATTTCAATAAGGATTTCTTAACCCAAAATTCAAAATTCAGATAACATAACTAGAAGTGAAACTAATTACGGATTTCATGAGGCTCCCTCAAAGTTTCAAGTAATGTACGAAAAACCCACGTTCTTCAATTTTCACACAGAATGCCCACAAACTTTGTGTTTCTGGTATATCATACACAAACCCTCTGACGTCGTTAACTTACCCTCCAGCGCCATTAACTTTTGTGACGAAATAACTATTTTGCCCCTCAGTGTAACGGTCAAAAAATATTTGATATCAAAAAATTCAAAAATTAGATGATCTGCAGTGAAATTTTTGGTGCACAGAATACCCA
>ONZA01000392.1:12416-25795 GCA_900322205.1 Kewa caespitosa
TAAGGATTTTACAAACTAGACTAGAGAACTCCCTCTACGAACCAAGTTACGATCACAAAGAGTCTACTCCGACTCCACCATGAGATCTACTCCGATCACGTTCGGCTACTCCGACCTACTTAGAATCTACTCCGATCCTAAATATCAAAACAATAATGAAAAGATTGGATTACAAAAATCCTAGCGGTGAAACAAGACACACTAGTGTATGGACGTGTTTGTGTTGAGCAGTATGTTCCTTGAGCAATTCACTAAATTTCTATGAACGAAGAAAGCTCGTAACTGCTCTAGGTAATTGATGTACCATGGCAGCAGCCACATTTTATATTTATAGCCTTAGTGTTCATGCAATACCCTAGGCAAAAACATGAGGAGTCTTTGCTCTAACAAACTCTCAAGAGATTCAATATCCTTTTGTTAGAAGAAACTGGATTAGTGCAATCGAGTTTTCTTTAGCGTCGGATAGAGTTTTAAAGTTCAAAAAACATTAGCTAGTTTTCGTGTTTACAAAGTCCATAACATTCCAAACACTTAACCGTTATAAACTTAGTTTTAGGAAAGTATATAAGAGTCCTAGTATAATAGCCTAGGAGTCTTAGATTTCCAAAACTCTTTTTTGGAATGTTACAACTTTGTTTTGACTCAAACACTAAGAACAAATGTGAATTTCTCATTATATTAAGTAATTAAAACTAATTTATTAACTTACAAGGACATGCGTACCTTTAGTTAATTAAATCAGTTTTAACACTTGATATCATGGCATTGATCATTAACAGTTTGTTTAGCTCAAACACATTATCATATCCACACTGAGTCTACTTATCTCACCAAATAGAAGTATCTATCTCCATGATGGCCTAAACTTCCTTGAGATACTTGCCACTTGTTGAGTTCATGATGTATTGGTCGTCTTGTCCTGTATCCACAATGTTCTTGTACAACCACACTACCAACACATGGTCTCTTCAAATCCTTATGACTATCATTGGTTTGTCATCATCAAAATATAAGAAAATTAAATCATAAGATGCAACAACCTTTGTGGTATATCTATACCAAGCAAATTACATCCCTAATACACTTAGTAAATACATAGAATATACACAAAGTATAATGTATACTAAAATACACCAAAATACTAATATACACCAATACTCCCCCTCTAGTTGGGGTAAATAGAGCGACAGAAGCAAGAACAATAATCAAACAAGAACAATAATCAAACAAGAACAATAATAACGAATGATAAATGACACAAGCAATTTAACGTGAAAAAACCTCAAGCGAGGAAATAACCACGGGCAGTTTGCCAAACAAATCCACTATCAATATGGGAAGAGTACACAACGGGCCTCCTATAGTTTAATGAACTATAGAGGAATGTAGAGAATTCAAGTTCTTAAAAATAAACTCTCTCTAGATGTGGAATAGGAAAAATAGATGTGTTTTGGAATAATTATGGATGAGCAATACAAGACCCTTCAATAGTCTAAACAAGACCTAGTAGGGATAAGAAACAAGTAAGTCACGAATAGCAAACAAATTGCAAAGTCGGTGAATCGCGAAATCCCGGTACAAGGATAGTGCCCAACCGGGCGCTTCAAGAAATTCGCTTGATCAGGCGTTTTGCGTAGTACACTGCCTTGGCCATCAATTAGCAAACCCGATCGTGCATTGTCCCTTCACATGCATCGCCTGATCGGGTGTTTAGCATGTGCCACTGCCCATTGCTTGTTACTTCACGGTTTCGGGACACACATGCCTACAAAACCCACCTTGGACCAAATCCGAATATCTTCAACTCAAACATCGTCATCGCCCTAAGACCCCGAAGGATATAAGCCCTGGAGGGCACAAGCCCTGAAGGACAATCAAGCATCATAGATGCCAACTAAGCCCAAACAATGTTTGAACTTAGTGATAGGCAGTAGTTTGGTTAACATGTCCACGGGATTGTCATTGGTGTGAATTTTCTAGACAATCACTTTACCTTCCGCAACAGTATCTCGAATGAAGTGGTGGCGGACATCAATATGCTTTGTCATCTAATGGTAATTGTTGTTCTTCACCAAGTGAACCACCCTTTGGCTATCATAATAAACAAAAAGAACATCTGAGGTAGACCATACTCTTCCATCAAACTTTGGAGCCATATAGCTTCTTTCACCCCCTCGGTCGCCGAAATATATTCCGCTTCAGTGGTTGACAATGCAGCAATGGCTTGTAAGGATGAGTACCAACTGATAGAGGAAACACAATGCGAGAAAATGTAGGACGAAATAGACGTTCTCCGATCAAGGTCACCACCATAGTCGGCTTCAACATATCCAACTACACCATCAGGACTAGCACGTCCCTCGTCAAGTACCAAACAAGTATCACTGGATCCATTCAAATAATGAAGGATCCACTTCACACCTTCCTAGTGCTCCTGGCCAGGAATATGCATATATCTACTAACAACATTGACGGCATGGGCCATATCCGGCCAGGTGCATACCATGGCATACATCAAGCTACCAACTGCACTTGAGTAAGGAACGGGTTTCATACGCCCCTTTTCTTCCTTGGTCTTTGGGCATTGATCAAAAGACAATCTGAAGAGTGATGCAAATGAAGTAGTGACGGGCTTTTAGTTACTCATGTTGAATCTCTCAAGCACTTTGGGAATGTAACTCCTATGACACAATGTGAGCCTTCCCGCCTCGCAATCTCTAGTAATCTCCATACCTAATATCTTCTTAGCGGCTCCCAAATCCTTCATATCAAACTTGCCACTAAGTTGGGCTTTAAAGTTATCAACAAGATCTCTAGTAGGTGCAGCAATAAACATATCATCAACATAAAGTACCAAATATTTGAAAGATCCATCCGAAAACTTTTGGAAGTAAACCAACTCATCATAGCTACACCTCATGTAGCATTGCCCAATCATAAAGGACTCAAACCATGTGTACCATTGTCTCGGTGATTGTTTATCAAACATAAAGTGCTTTCTTCCAACGGCAGACGTGATCCTCTCTTCCTGGGATCACAAAACCCTCGGGTTGCTAAACATATATCTCCTCTTCCACATGACCATGGAGAAATGCATTTTTGACATCCAGTTGTTCAAGCTCCAAATTGTACAAAGCAACAATAGATAGCAAGATTCTAATAGAAGTATGGCGAACAACGGGAGAGAATACCTCATTGAAATCAACAACCTCGCGTTGGAACACTCCATGAACAAGAAATCTCACCTTATACCTCTTGCTATCAACCCTGGGGATACCATCTTTTACCTTGTATAGCCACTTAAAACTAATCGACCTCTTCCCTTTAAGAAGCTATGTCAAGCACCAAGTGTCGTTCTTGTGAAGACTCTCAACCTCTTCTTGCATGGTTGCCACCCAACTATCTGCATGTGAGCTAGAGGTGGCCGTGGAGTAGTTCAATGGCTTGACTTCTTCGATATCAAGAGCAGTGGCTAAAGCATACGCGACTAAGTCATAATTGAAGTTATCAAACCTCGCAGGCCTTGGAACTTGTTGCCTAGAACGGTACCAAGATAGAGCATACTCGGGTTCTCGTGGTTAAGATGGACTTGCATTATCAGTAGTATAAACAACAGTGTCATCACCATTCGCCTCAGTATGCTCGATATTCGAGGAAGCAAGGACATTTTCTTTGTTAGATGCGGCCTCGAGCTCATGCTCCACCTTCTCCTTGGCACTCTCAACATCACATATACCATGAGAAATAGACATAGTATCTTTTCCAGGATAGACTAATACATTTTCATTGAAGGTTACATCTCTACTATAGATTATATTACTATACTTGGGATCGGGGCAATAAACACGAGAACCTATAACTCCGGAGCCATAACCTAAGAAAATGCACTTAATAGCACGTGGATTTAACTTTCCCTTGTTTACATGAATACATAAGGACACCCAAAATACGAAGATTAGAATAGTCAACCAGTGTACCTGACCATAGTTCCTTTGGAATCTTGCCGTCGAGTGATTTGTGTGGAGAGCAGTTGATCAAGTATGCTGTAGTAGTGTCCGCTTCGACCCAAAATTCTTGTTCCAAATTCGCATGTGATCGCATTCATAGAACTTTCTCCATGATAGTTCTGTTCTTCCTCTCAGCTACACCATTCTGTTGTGGTTTGCCGACGTCGATGTGATGTCTAGTTATGCCTTCTTTACGACACAATTCATCGAAGGCCTTTTCACACAACTCAAGACCGTTATCGGTTTGCAGCCTCTTAATCTTCTTCTCTGTCTGGTTCTCAATCAAAACCTTCCAATCTTTGAAGGTAGGTAGGACATCATTCTTGTGCTTCATAACGAAAACACAAACCTTACAAGAGTATTCATCAATAATGGTCAACATATACTTTATACCTTTCTTGGAAGAATACTGAGATGGACCCCAAAGGTCCGAATGGATGTAGTCCAAGATACCCTTAGTACTGTGGATCCCTGTGGAGAAGCTCACCTTCGTTTGCTTACCAAAAACACAATGCTCACAAAAATCCAAATCATGTGTACATTGACCAATAAACCTCTCTTGTTCAGTATCTTCATACCATTCTAATCCATATGACCCAAGCGGTAGTGCCATAGCTTAGATGCATCAGATGGGTGAGCCATTGATTAGGCACTTGCAGAACATGTCACAGTAGAACTCTGTAGAGTATACAAACCACCAGATCTAACAGCTTTCATGAGCACGAGAGCCCCCCTGGACACTTTCAATACTCCACCTTCAGCGGAGTACCTACACCCCAGAGACTCAAGGCTGCCTTGAGAGATAAGGTTCCTCTTTAAATTACGGATATGTCTCACACCTGTCAATGACCTCTCAAGACCATTATGAGTGTTGAGCTTAATGGTACCTTCCCTAACAACTCTACACTGAGCATTATTCCCCACAAAACCAATACCACCGTCAACCGGTTCATAATTGGAAAACAAATCTCTATGAGGAGACATATCAAAAGTACAACCGTAGTCTAGAATCAATTCTTCCCTAGACCTTTGATCACCATTAACAGCGAGAAACAAATCACCATCGTACTCAGCTTCAGCCACAACAGCCTCAGGAGTTTTCTAAGAAATATTATTACCTTTACCTTCCCTTTGTAGTTTGTTTTTCAACTTATAACATTCAGCAACAATATGTCAAAGTTTCTTGCAATATTTGCATGTCATATTAGAGTGTTTACCCCTAGACTTAGATCGGTGTTTGTAACTGCCCTTACTACTGCTACCACGATCATTAGATCTCCCCCTTACCATTAACCCCTCGGCACTCTCAGTATTGGGTTCACCATCAAATTTCTCTTTTGACAAGAGATTAGTCTTAACATCTTAAAAAGTTAGAGTTTCACAATTTCCACCATACATCATGATTTTTATGACGTGTTTATATGAGGGCAGTAAGGAAAAAACAAGTAGTACAGCTTTATCCTCATCCTTAATTTCTTCATCAGCAATTTCTAAATCAATAAGTGTAGAATTAAGGTCATCAACATGAACCAAAATTCGCATACTTTCCTGCATACGGATTGTATACAGACATTCATTGAGATGAAGTTTGTTTGCGAGACTCTTCGTCATGTACAAAAACTCTAACTTGAGCCATAAACCTGCTGCACTAGTCTTGTGCATGACCTCTCGAAGAACTTTGCGTGTCAAGCAAAGTTGAATAGCAGATAACGCCTTATCATCCAGTTCCATCATCATCAGTCATATTTTTAGGCTTCTTAGACTTACTAGCTAGGGCCTTCTTCAACCCGTGTTGCACAAGGATATCTAGCATTCGAAGTTTACAAATAGAATAACTGATCTTGCCATCTAACTTCTCAATATCGAACTTGGTGACAAGTGTAGAGAACTCAATAAAACAAACCCAATAGCAAAAATCCCAAAGATCAACCTTTAGGGCTCAGATGCCACTTGTCGGAGTAGGATGAAGCCACAACCATCAAGTTGAGATCACGCCACTTGTCGGAGTAGAAAGAGCAACGGAATCAAGAACAATAATCAACCAAGAACAATAATAACGAACAATATACGACATAAGCAATTTTAAAGTGAAAAAATCTCAAGGCGAGGAAAAAACCACGGGCGGTGACGAGCCAAACAAATCTACTATCAATATGAGAAGAGTACACAACGTTCCTCCTATAGTTAGATGAACTATAAAGGAATATAGAGAATGCAAGCTCTCAAGAATAATTTCTCTCTAGATGTAGAATAGGAAGAATAGATGTGTTTTGAAATATTTATGGAGGAGCAACACAAGACCCTTAAATAGTCTAAAGAAGACCTAGTAGGGAGAGGAAACAAGTAGGCCACGAATAGGAAACAAATTGCAAAGTCGGTGAATCGCAAAATCCCGCTACGGGGGAGCGCCCGACCGGGCGCTTCAACATGAAGCGATTCGCACAATCGGAGTTTTTCATACTTCACTGCATTGGTCGTCAATCAGTAAACCCGATCGTGCGTTGTCCCTTCACATGCACTGCCCGATCGGGCGTTTAGCATATGCCACTGCCCATTGCTTGTTCCTTCAATGTTTTGGGACACACATCCCAACATAGATTAATGATGACCAACTTTCCCAAGAGATACTCAAATGGTTTCTGACCCAAAGCCTTGGTGAACACGTTAGCAACGTTGCTCGTAAGAGCGACCATGAGAGTCCTGATGACACTAGTTTCCAACTTCTCATGAACACAATGACAATCAATGAAAATGTGCTTGGTGCGCTCATGGAAGACCGGATTAGAAGCAATATACATCGCAAGGGTGTTATCACAATAAAGACTGGCATGCTAAGGATAAAGAACACCCAACGAAGCAAAAGATAACGTAACCAAACAAGCTCAGCTGTGGTCATGGCCATACCACGATACTCGGCCTTAGCAATGGACTTGGAGACAGTGGACTATTTCTTGGTCTTTTAGGAGATAGGAGAGTGACCAAGTATATCAAAACAATCGGTAAGAGAACGACAAGATATGCGACAAGTACCCTAATCAGAATCACAATAACCATGAAGTTGCAGATCGATGTCTGCGCTAAGCAAAATCCCTTCACGAGGCGTTCCCTTTAAATAGCAAACAACATGAAGAGTCGCATCGCAATTCTGCTAATGCAGAGTTTACATAAACTAAGCCAAGACATGGACAAGATAACTTAAATCCAGACAGGTGATAGTGAGATAGATCAAGTGCCCTAGCAACCGACGGTAAGAAGATGGGCCGGACAAGAGCGGACCCTTGGCAAGATCCAACTGGTGGTTAGTCTCCTGGGATAAGTTGCGGGCTTGGCCCCAAGAAGGTCAATCTCATTGAGAATATCAAGAGCATACTTATGCTGACTAAGGAAGATGCCACCTACATTACGAACATTCTCAATGCCCATAAAGTACTTCAACCGACCAAGACCTTTCATATGGAAACAGGGACGAAGGTGGTCCTTGAGATGAACAATAGTGTCACTATCATTGCTTGCAATAACAATGTCATCAACATAAACTAGAACACATAAAGAAGTACCACCACAATGCAGAGTGAACAGCGAGTAATCACCATAGGACTGAGTAAAGCCAAAATCCTTTAGAGTCGTGGCGGTTTTGGATAACCAATTACGAGGAGCCTGATGGAGCTCATATAAGGATTTCCAACGTCAATAGACAAGAATAGGATCCGGAGTTTGCTAGCCCGAAAGAGGGAATATACTGACTTTCTCATGCAAGTCACCATGCAACAAAGCATTATGGACATCCATCTGATGAATTTCCCATTTTCAGGCAGCTGCAACAGCTAGAAAAGTACAAACATACACCATTTTGGCAATAGGTGCAAAGGCTCAACTTAATCATCACCATCTTTCTGGTGGTTACCACAAACCAGAAGTTGAGCTTTACGATGCTCAAGACTCCCATCACTATTGAAGTTGGTACGATAAACCCACTTACACGGAATAGCCTGCTTACCGGGAGGAAGCGACTCAAGAGTCCAAGTGCAGTTGTGCTCAAGAGCATCAACCTCTATGCGCATTGCCTTGAGCCTCTTGGAATCATTAACACCTTATTTATAAGTGGCAGGATCAGTTGCGGAAGTTACTGCTCCAAGAAAAGCTCGATGGCAATTGAAAACTTATCATAAGTAACAAAAGAAGCTAAGGGATACAGAGTACCTTACAAAGCGAAAGCTAATGGAACGGTGGTGGAACGAGGGTCTATGTCCGTAATAGTGTTGCACTTGTATGCACTATAACCATGGAGATGAATATTAGGCACTTTTATACAATGACCTATTCCCGACAACAAAGCACGAGAATTAGGAACAAAAATCCGGGCTCCCACTATCCAATGAGGCGCTCCCCGTGACAAGAGAGGTGCTCCCCATCATTGGTGATGACACATGAGTGAGTGGAGATGTAGAAGGGGGAGGAGATACCGCAGCTGGTTGTGGTGATGGGGGGGAGGCGGCAGAGTGGGTGGCAACGGTGACTCTGGAGCTGACACCGGCTGTGTGATCGGACGCGAGTCACCAACTAGGCTCTCATTATCTACAAATGAAGTGGGTTGGCTTAGGACAACACAAAGAACAGGTGAGGTGGAAGGGTCCGAAAAAAGAAAACTGGTCCTCAACAGAAGTAACATCACGGGAGTGAAACAGATTCTCTGTCTCCAAATCATACACTTTCTAACCCTTAACCCAAACAAGATAACCAAGAAATACAAAACGGCGACCCCAGTCCTCAAACTTGTCCTTGTCACGAGACATTGTACACATAGCACAAGGAACCAAACACACGAATATGTTTATATGCAGGAACTTTTGCATACAACACTTCATGGGGTGTTTTACCACTGTTTAGAAAGGTTGGTATACGACTAATCAAACATGCAGCAGTAAGAACAAACTCTCCCCCAAAAAGTGATAGGTAAGTTGGCCTCAAACCTCAAGGCACATGCTACATTCAATAAACGATGATGCTTACACTCAACTCGACCATTTTGATGTAGGGTACCAACACACGAATTCTGAAAAAGAACTCCAAAGGAAGCAAAAAATAATTTCAATTTGTGAAATTCCATCCCATTATCAGTGCGTACCACTTTAATATCTTTAGAGAAATTGGGTCTTAGGCATAGCCAAGAACTTCTTAAATTGATCAGGGATTGCACTTTTGCAAGACAACAAATAAACCCAAACATGACGTGAAAAATCAACAACAATGGTAAGAAAATAATATGCGCCACAAGTTGAAGCTTATCTATATGGACCCCAAACATCAATATCAATTATCCAAATGGTTGAATTGCACTGTTATCACTAGAATGAAAAACATCATGAGTCTTTTTGGCTTGTAGACAAACATCACGATACTTGAAATTGTCACTAGTAGACCCCACAGAAAGAAGAAAGAAGACTGACAGCACGTGACGACAGATGACCCATGCGTTGATGCCACAAAGATAAAGTAGATGCTGAAGTAGAGGCCTCGTTCATCAGGTCGGCTTGCGTACGATGAGCTGGCACAGACTTCTGGAGAACATGGACCCTCTAGACCGCTCACCCATGCCAATCAGCTTTATCAGTAGATGATCATGTATAACACAAAGCAAATTGTTACATACAAAATAGCCATTAACATCATCAAGAATACCAGTAATAGATAACAAATTGCACTCGAGATGAGGAATAAGAAGCACGCGATGAGGAACGAGGGTATCACCAAGGTCAGCTTCACCAATATAATTAACATGGCAAATAGAACCATTGGGCAAACGAACAGAATTAGGTGGGAGTTCAACAACATTAGACAAAGACAACCGTTGACCTGTCATGTGACAAGATGCCCCAGTATTCATAATGCTCACAGATAAGAGATACAACCAGCAATGAAGTTTATCACAGGATGTAGGTTTATGAGTATTTAAACAGTGATTCAAAAAATCCCACTGTTTGGTACCGATTATGATAAGAGGAATGCAAGTGGATGCATGAGACCCGGAATCAACCTAAAATGCATGGGCTTGAGTGACTTGACCTCGACCTCGCCCTTTCCCTCCTCTGTTGCTACCACAACCACCACGTCCTCGGCCTCGGCTTGAGGGTTGACCACGGGTCTCGCCGTCATGATACCCGATGATCTGGTAAAAGTTTTAGACCTTGTGCCCCTGTCGCTTGAAAAAAAACACACAAAGGCATATCACTGCGAGGGTGAGACTCGGTGGGAGACGGCAGAACAGTAGCGACAGAGCCTGACAGCCGCCGCAACGTGGACGGATAATCCCACAGCCTCAGCAGTACTTCCTTGGTAAGATCGGCTTCACGATGATTTTCCTCTTGAACCACAATATTCAAATCTTCACCAACATTCGAGAGAGGAACATGACTAAGTATATTAGACCTCATAGTTTCATAGGTTGCACGTTCGAGGCCCATCAAAAAAGTGCTAAGCATCTCGGTGTCACGTTTGCTGCAAACAACCTTGGGTGCGTTGTGGCATGTACATCGACCACATTAGGGGTGTGGACCAGTCCAGATCGGACGATAACCGATTTGGACTAAAACCCGAAATCATAAATTTGTGTGGACTGAAGACCGAACCGAATTTATAACAGTCTGGATCGGATCGGACCGAATTTTTTTCAGTTCGGTCCTACTTTTGACCAAGTTGGACCAGTTTGAAGGTAAAAATAAAAAATAAAAAATAAATAAATAAATAAATAAAGAAAAGAAAAAAGAAAAACTTACTGTATGATTATAGGAATCAAACAGAAAAGAAGATAGTATTGTTCGAATTGACGAATTTAAAATTCAAGTTACTTCCTAACTGAGTCATGAAGAAAACATATAATAGCACCAAATATAACTCAAATTCAAATTCGGATTCAAAATCAAACAAACAAAACAAAAACCAAACATTAACCCATTTATTCTCTTCACATTGAAGTCTCATATGTTCAAAGTTTTTAACTGTAGCTCCACAGAGGAGGCCAGTACTTCTTGTATCATCAAACTCATATTTGAACATCTCAACCTGAGGCATAGATACTGGTGAGCTATGCCATTCACTTTCCGTTTGTGTATGCTGAAGGTCAGAGTAAGAGTGAAAAGTGAAAAGTGAAGAAGAAACTGAAGAGGCAGCTAGGTCCAAGGTTTAATTCAGTTTGATCGAGTATGTTTTTTCTTTTTCTTTTTTCTTTCAGAATACCAGGTCAAATCTTGCCAACCCAGAAAATTCCGGTTTTGGACCAAAATCATGAAAAGCCAGTTTCAAAGGACTGGAGACCGGTCCGATTTCGGTCCTACCCGACAGGTCCGATTCCAGTCCAAATTCAAGTCCGACTCGGATTATGCACATTCCTACACTATATGTGCAATCAGGACTTTGAAGACAACCAGCAAGATCGTCATACATGGACTTGAGATAGCCATAGTACGCAGCCACATTGAGACCGGATTAATTTAAGATTCTTATAGACTCACGAAGTTAATGTAAACAAACAGGATTAGCGACGGCGTAGCGGTTCTTGAGTTCGGCCCACAGCACTTGAGTGCTACTCAAGTAACTGATGTGAATATAAAGACACAACGTTTGCATAATCAACTTTGTAACATAGCATTGACGGGCTTTCATTCAGGGCAATCCGTGTCGGTAGGAGCAGGTTTCGTGACGGTGCCATCAACAAATCCATCCTTCGTGTTTGCTAACAATACCCCGATTGTTGCTAGAGTGAAGAACACTGAGAGATAGGGGTTTCCTATTATCGGGGGGGTAGAACCGCTGCCACAACCACCAGCATTGGCCATATGTGCAGGACAGCAAGATGGGTGGATGGCGGAGTATAAGGTTTCGGGTTTTGTGGGCTAAAGGATTTAGCGATTGAAAAGCTTCATTGGGTATATCAAGAAAACAGTAGTAACCGTTGGCCCGCTGCAACCGAACCTGAATATGCAACAATAATCCAAGGTCACATACCCAGATGAAAACTAAATTCTTACTCACATGACACAACCCATATTACAAGATACACCAAGTGAGAAATATAGAGATTAGTTCACAAGACATAAATTTCTTAAAAAGGTAACCTTTTACTTGAAAATAGTAACTTTTAAAAACATCAATCCCGTTCCTTAAAGTCAAAAATTAACTCAAAAGTTGGTTTAGTAAAAGTGTGTGCACTAAATGTACCCTAAAAATCTATACCTTTTGTACCTTTTTTTTTTCTTTGGAAACTGTTGAAATAACATATATTGGTACTTGACTTCCTTCTTTTCTGCTATAGACTACAGCAGAATAGAGAATAGGAGATGTGTGTGCCTTAACACACCCTACTACCTCCCTTACACTCCCTTCTTCTACTGCAAACCACGCTACATTTTGGGCTCTCCCTCTCTCTCTCTCACACACACTCCATGTTAGGATTTTGATCATTGTTTTTTGCCATTTTTGAGCTGAGTTTTCCATATTTTCTCAAATTTTAGGCAGTCATGTTTCTTTAGCTCTAAGGCCTAATAAATAAAGCGATGAAATCCTATCCTAGTTATCTAAGAAAAAAAAAGAAAGAAAAAGGAAATTGATTTATAAAAAGTATATTGTGTGAAACTCATTTTAAGATCTAGCTAAATGCGTTTTGAAATTATACAATATCAACCTTTTTTTATTGATTTTTCGAAAAGGTATACATGTGGATGAAAAAAAGTGCTCAGATGCTAAAAAATTTAAATGCAAATTAGACAAAACTTTCAAGAAAAATAAAAACAGCATATCTAAATCACAATGAATTCTTGGGCAAATGAAACAACAAAAGTTAAATATGACAAGTAATATTTAATGATACGAGTATACTTCTTCTTAATTTGTATAGTAGTATATATAAACTTTAGATGAAAGGGTTTATACTATCTAATATTTAAATTCAAAAATCTTATTTATTGAAATTGCTATACATGTCATTTATTAAAAACAAAAATACAATTTGTAAATGAAGTGGGCTGGCCTTTTATGAGTTACAAAGTAAAGAAAGGTGAAAATCAAATTAAGTCAACAAATATCTATGTTGGGGAAAAACACTGGAACAAAATGAAAAAATAATTTAAATAAACACAAGTACAACTCAATTACACATTTGTACTAAACAAGTGACATAGGTGGAAGAAAACAAAATTCAAAACACCAAAAATAAAAATTGACTTGGGCAGCTTCGAACCTGTGTCTAAGGCTTTCTTCCAAGGAAACACTAACAGCCCACACCAAAACCAAATGAGTTCTAGTATATTTAGTACTAGATGATACTCGTGCGATGCACGAAGATAACATTTCAACCATTATTGAGAGAGAAAAAAAAAA
>ONZA01000436.1:2032-13216 GCA_900322205.1 Kewa caespitosa
ATCCGTGTAAACTAGGGGCGTTAGCTGAGCTGAGCATGCCGGTGATGAAGGATAAAGTAATCTACTGTTATGAATTAGCAGCATAAGCCTCATGCACCAATTTTGTCATTTTTCGTGTAATTTGAACCGTTACATTTTGCTTTATTAGGAGCACAGCTAGTACTCTGCTACTCGTGTTAGCTTGCTATATCGACCAATCTTTGGATTATTACGATCATGATAATAATGGTGATGGCAAAGTTGCTAGTCTTCTCTATTTACCTAGCAAGTTTCATAACTTTATTGGCATTTTCACAAAACGTGCCAACAGCAGTTTACATATTTGGGGACTCAATATTTGATGCTGGTAACAATCACTTCATCAAGAATTGTACTGCCCAAGCTGATTTTGCTCCATATGGGTTTAATTTCTTTCACCATCCCACTGGTAGGTTTACTAATGGCAGGACTGTCGTTGACTTCATTGGTAAGTTCCATCATTTCATTATCCTTCTATAATTACTAACTTGTCCATCTGTGATTCATTAAGCTGTATGTATTAATACACCTAACCCTTAATGCTTCACGTTATAAATTACTCCCTAACTTTTGGAGATTCAACTTTTCCCTGCATAAAAACTTGTATGCAGCAAGTTACTTTTTATTATTTTATATGTAATGGATTCATGGGGTGACTACTGACTAGTCACCTCGAAGTCATACTAGTAGCTAATGCAAATGAGTAATTAGCTTGCCTAATATTGTAGCTCAATTCATTGGCTTGGAACTACAAAAGCCATACCTGGAAGTGCAAACGGAACTCCAGAAGGGAAGTATCCAGGATTATCCATCTAATGGAATCAACTTTGCTAGTGCTGGCAGCGGTGTTTTGCCAGAAACAAATAAAGACTTGGTAAGTTTTGTACCAGACCTGTACGTTGAGATAGATTTAGGAGTTAGATTTTCAAATCAAACACATGTTTACAATTTGATTCCTACTCCAAAAGACAGGTCTGCCTAGCTTTCACTTTCAGACCTCTGTACTCTTAGACTTTTCCTATGTTTTTCGTTTCGGTATTTATTTATTTGTTGATGTGCATGTAGGGAGTAACACCACTACAGGTCCAAATCCAACAATTCCAGGCACTAATCCACCAAAACCAAATAGACAGAGAGCTCATTCGAAACTCCCTCGTCTTACTTGAATCTGGCTCCAATGACATCTTTCTTTACTTCAACCCATTCGAGACCCGAAAGCTCAACCCAAATGCATACATACAAGCCATGTTAGTGGAAGTTGAAAGCTTCATAGCTCAAATCTATCAGCTTGGTGTTCGTCGGATTGCCATCTTTTCACTTGGGCCTATTGGTTGTGCCCCAGCTAGAGCCTTGTTGCCTCAAGCTCCTCTACATAAGTGCTTTGGGAGGATGAATAGAATGGCGAAAGATTACAACTACGGTCTCGAAAATTTGGTTAAGAGAGTTCCTGTTAAGTATCCTTGTGCAGTTGGTGCTTATGGAGACGTCTACGCTACTATACAGCAATTTAGAACAACGCCGAATCGATATGGTAGTTTCTTTGCGACTTCTCCATGCAGTTCCTTATTGTGAAGTTCTCAAAAGTCAAAACCACACATCCATGTTCATTTGGGATATTGAATTAAATGTGCACTTTTACCAAGATTATTATTAGTATAGATAGCCAAGAAGAGTTGTTCTGAATTGATATTTACTTTGAAGTAATATTCTTTCGAAATCGTTACAAGATGGTGTTTTGATCATTAGTACTCAAATTTTAACAACTATTGTTTAAGTGAAGAGTATTTCTTTATCTTAAGTTATGGGTGTTCACACTTTCTTTGTTTGATAGGTTTTCTTGAAGTAGCAAGTGCTTGTTGTGGAAATGGACCACTTGGAGGGACAATACAATGTGGAAAAGAAGGATACACATTATGTGCTAACCCTAACCGGTTCTTATTCTGGGATTACTTTCACCCCTCAGAACGTACATGCATGATTGCTGCAAAGGCTATGTGGGGTGGCAAGCAAAGAAGAATCCGACCCATGAATTTGAAGACCTTAGCTAATCTTACAATTCTGCACAGCAAACCACTCAATTAGTCGTCCCTAATTGGAGATAGAACAATGTGTACATCTTAGTTTCCTCAAGATCTATTAAAATGGGAGATACTTTGGCATGGTAGGTTTGTTGTTGTTATTGTTCGTTTATTCGAGCTACAAAAGGTAGTTCAATGAAGTAATAATATTTATAGGGGAGGGAGGTATTTAACCAGTGAGTTTTGACCTAATACACAAAGAGCCTTCATTTCAGCCACTAGCTAGGTGAATACATCATTGGCAAGCATATATGTATGGTGAATTTATTTGGACTAAACCCAACTACACTAAATTGAATTGAAGTGACTTTGTTTGCTTGCCACTTAACTCTATAATTCCTCAAGATACATTTGAAATTAGACTCAAATGAATTTACAAGTAAAGATCTTTCTAATGATTTATGAATTACCATAATGTTGTGTTTGAAAACTTGAGTTTGAAATTATGAATTTAGATGACTAAGAAATTTCAAGTTTGAATTTCATTCAAATCTACGGCCTCTTACCAAGTCATAAATTTGAAAGATTTTAAATAACACCGCTTACCATGACGTTTGTAATTCTTCTCCCTCCACTTGTTTCTCTACCTGTGTAGGATTTCAAATGCACCACCATAGTAGAGTTGGAGAACTTTTACTCTATTGAAATCCAAATTTCAAATTCAAGTTGCCAAAGACACTATAAATACATTTCAGATCTTAACATTACAAAATTACTGAACAAAAAGCTGAATTGAATTGAATTAAACAACAAAATAAGTCCAAAAGGAATGGGCACAAGTTAGTGACCGATGTTAGGCAACTTAGTGTAACATCTGTGAATGTGCAATTCAAATTGCTTTGACGTTGCAAGAAAACTAACGATGATCGATGGAGCTACTCTCTACTAGAACTTTATACAATTGGTTTTGTTTCTTTGTGCAATAGAGACAAAAATGTCCGTCTAAAAAAAATTAAACTCGTATCTCATATCAACAACGAAATATTGTACCACTTGAATTAGAGGAAACTACATGAGTAGTTGATTAGACAAGCCCATCATGGCAAACATTTCACCATTAATATAAACGATACAATCCATTTGTTTGTTTCAACATATCATCACATGCTAACTTGGATCTACCTAATAACTTCCTGTACTTCTTGGTTCACATAAGAGGGAGTTTTCAGGAAGTTATCCTCTGAATGGGTAATACTTGATCCCTTTATGGAGTTCGAACTTCTAAACTTTCTAATCCCCACATTTTATCAAACTCTTTACCAGAAAAACAACTCACCCAAAAGGCCAAAACCTACTATTTGACAAGTCACATGTCCCTTATTTGGGATCACCTAATTGTGCAAAAACACAGCCTAGAACCAAGGGCAGCTTTAGCTAAGGCCCATGACTACAAAGTAAATAATCGGGAAAGGGAAATTACACAAAACCAAAAATCAAACCTTAGAGTTGTTTAATATACAGATTGCCTTTATAATTCTATTAGCGGATGTTCTTCCACTTGTGGAACTCAAGAAAGGATTGGATGTGAAGAGAGTGCTAATACTACAACAAAGTACAACCATTTTGTACTTTGGACTTCTACAGTTACTGAGCAAAATCAAATGATTGAAGCACCAAGGGGATGCCAATCCTGTAGTTTGTGAAACAACAAACAGAATCTGAGAGGGCAAAAAGAAATACCATCGAGGTCACCTTGCCTTCACATGTACTTCGATAAGGTCATCATCTTCCATTCCCAGGCCTTGAGGAGTTGATGCCGGATTTACTTTATCGCCATCGAAACAAAAGACAAGGTTCCCTAAATCAACCTTTTCCTTTTCTGCATACTTTTTGAACAGCTGCTCGAAGCTCTCATCCTATAAATGATAAATAAGCGATAAAATGCAAATTATCACTTGACCAACAATTCACCAAGTGCACCCATTTTCCAGTCTACTCAGAGTACAATCAAAAGCGTAAAGTGCATAGCATGTCAGCAGACAGTGTCCAAATTGACACCAAAAGTAATTAGGATACGACCACATACATAGATTTCATATTCGGTGGTTTATTTGGTTTCCCAGACATTGAAGTTATAGCTTCTGATGATAGTTGTCAGTCAACAGTAGCTACTAAAAAGCCAAGCAAAACAACATGAAATGAGAACAGATTCATCAAGGGAAAAAATGCAGAATCACCGTATCAGTAATTAATTTGGACTTGATAGGCATGATAGCCTTTTCTTAGTTGGGGCCAACACTATACAGCTATTGACAAATAGATGGCTGTCTAAAGAAGCATTATGAACATACCGCATATACACGATACTGTCTGGTTCCTGTCTTGTCTTGAATAGATATAACTATCTTAGCGCGGTCAGATGGAGGCTTTGGCAGTTCTTCAGTATCTTGTAGTGGCGTGTGTGAGAAACTGGCAACAGCTTTCTTTTCAACTTCGTCAGCAGCTCGTAGTGTATCATCGGCAGACATGGCCAACAATGTCAGTTCCTGCTTTCTTAACCTGCACATCCAAACACAACATATGCCCAAGTTCAATTCTACGCAGAAAAGGAAGTGTATAGAAAGATAAGAGAGGATGAGGTTTAATGCGGAAAAAACTACCAAGAACCAGAGGTTTCTGTGTGCCGTGTGTGTGTGTGTACATATACATAGAATGTGAGACATGGAAAACACGTATCGTCTACATGGCATATGTTAATAACATAATCAAGGAACAAAAATATCATGGAAAAAATCTTCTCAGTGATCACAAATAAAAGGTTCAAAGATCAGTCTAATATACTCTGCAAAGATAAGATCATCTACTACGAGCTACTTCAATATACTATGATTAACTATTTATGCAGAATTCGTGGTCTTTACAAGAATTGGCTCAGGCACATCGGCATGAGGAACAGAATTGGCCCAGCACGAGAATGGCACGAAACGAGCACGACACCAAGATTTTGGGCAAGGCAGGGAGCACAACATTTAAGCACGGAGTTAAGCAGTTTACCGACTTCATTCAAACGAAAGCACTCATTGGTTACAACTTACAAGTATTCCAAGCACGTGAAATATGCATGCTCCATGGACAAGTACTCTATATTAATTTTCTAAATGGGGAAATGGTCACTAGGTTCTTAGCTAGTGGAAGTAGACAAAGAGTACAGTTTCATATAGTTTCTTTCTTCAACTTGTAAACAAGCTTATCCTTATAAGTTATCTCACATGTGTGATCATGTAGACAAGACCGCAAGAAAAATCAACTAATATTAGTGTGATTTATTTCCAAGTAATTGTTTCGAGCAGTACGAATCAATATGCATAGGCGGAGTCTGGATAAATCCTTTCAAAAGGAAATGCAACATTTATAGGGATTGAGTTCTTCAGATGACAAAACCAGAAGGCAAACACAAATTGACTACCAAACTATTCATTGCAACTGGTAGCTTCACGTTGGAGGCAATCACACGGTTACTTAAATGGGGTGCGATTCATGCGAAGGGGACAAAAAAGGTTAAGGAGTTCAGCCCTTCAGGTGATAAGAGGTAAAAACATTGGTTTGGCACATTTATGCACAATAAGTTACAGCTTTGACTATGCAAAATGGAGCTGCTGATGAGGGTCTCCGCAAGGAGTTTAAAGGAACCATATTGCCTACCAAACACAAAAATTCAGCAACTTGCAGATACTTCTTGGTAGCATGAACAAGTCAACACTTGTTTTGCACTCTCTGTTTGCTGCTTCAATTAGGATACATGAGCTCCGTGAAAGTAAACGACGATAAAATACACTAGCTGGGATTACATCCTTTAAAAAGTAAATCTACTAGTAGCATCACCGATCCGTTTGAAAATCCAGAATGGCACAAATGAAACCCATGCAGCGGCGGAATCGGGACTTCAAGTGAGGTTGGGGTCTTTGCATGGATCTAGTTACGAGTTGAGCCATCTTCCCCTTTCCCTTCATACTAGATAGGATTCTCATAGCTTACATACTACAACTAAACAACCTAGGAACTTCATGACCCTTCGAAGTGTGCTCTGCATCAATCAAAAACCAGTCGTCATCCACCATATACTTCCCAAGTTCCAGTTATTGGGCCTACCATCCGCCAGCACATCACCATATCACTCCTTAAACATCTTCCAGGGAACTTTGTTGGGCAAGGTCTTGGAACCCGTCGATCCTCCAGGCAGGATGCCTATACATACCTCATCAATTGGTTCACATGCACAACCTATGGCTTCTCTATTTCCCATCTTAAACTGGTAGGGACTACATATGATGTGAATTTGCTACCAAATTCTCACACTCAAAGGGTTCTTTTTAAGATTTTTTATTTATGTGGTTAAAACTAAAGAAAAACAATAAAGATATGAACTTTTAGTTCTGTTTGCCTCTCACAAACCGACCTTAAAAACTCGTTCCCAGCCTCTCACCAAGCACAAAGGGTTAGACTCGCCTCTCACAAGTCTAGCTACTCGAATCTCTTAAGTAAAGCTCTGCTTGAATCTCTTTAACAAGAAAAACGTTCGCAAGAACAAGTTTGTGTTTTTAATCTCTCAATGAATCTTATTGAATGACAAAGGGGACCTTTAAATAGGCTAACAAACAGCAAGGTTAACTCCTAAATAATCCTAACCGACCTAAGAAAGTATAAACACTTTTAAGAAATCAGGACTTTCCTAAACGCTAAACGCTACCCCTGCGCGCGCTACACCATAAAGGAAAGTATTTTTCCTAATTCAACTAGAAAAGTAAATAACACAATTTAACTAGGTATAAGACTCGTATCACACTTAAAAAACAATAAATAAAGATATTCCAACCTTAACCCAGTTGGATAGGATCGGGTAAATCACAAAACACGTCAGCGCGTGTAGCAAGTGTTTCTTTCTTCAATCTTCTTCCTATTGGATTTGTGTTCCTTTGAAGCTTGTTGGCACTTTGAGTTGCCATGGATGCCACTCATATCATTCTCCCCCTCTTCAAAAAAATTTGCCCTCAAATTCACACTCTTGAAACACCCACCACGTCAAACACAATTCTTTGAAATCTTCCATGCAGGGTATCATCCGATCTTTCCATGTAAATTACCTCTAAGAAAGAATTTCGACAAACCTCATGACTTGAATCTTCGAATAGAGTATTAATTGTTGAACGGTTGAACCATGGAGTTCGTCTTCTTTAGTGTAGGGAATGTAGTCCTTCATATGAGGTAAGTTCGGATCACCATATGCAAGATTGGCACTTGAAAAGTACAATTCATAATAAAGTGTCGTTGATCATCTTTGCAAATTCTCACAATTCTTTTCCCGTAATCAAGATGTCAACTTGAGATATATCGTGAAAATTTGGAAGAATCATTCCATGCACACGATTCTTCACAAATGCCCCAAATGAATCATACCTTAGACTCGATTGGAAGGCCACCAACTCACGATTCTTGCTTTCTTCGAAGACCTCATATTTACGCTTATGTTGAGCATGAAAACAAAAGTTGTCATCTTCTAAAATATTAACATATGTTTCGATAGAAGTTACCTCATTGTGCATCGACTGTGTATTTCATCCACTTTCAAATTATCAAGGTCACATAATGAGTTTACCTCCTCTTCTTGAATGGTCAACTCATGTCCTTCAATCATGGAACACGGTATAGGGTAGACCTCTTCAAGGTTTTTTATAATCCCAAGGGGAAAATCTGGCTCGCAAACTTCTTCAACTACCTTGGGCATTTTACCGACGACACCAAAAGATTGATGTCTCATTCTTTCAAGGCAAGCACTTAGTTTTTTCAATTCCTTACCCACGTATGCTAAGAGTTCTTTTTGTTGTTGATTACTCTTTCTTGTTTGTTCTCGTACACACGACAAGCAATCACAAGAGTTCGAATATGGATCAAGAACTTTCTTTTGAATTCCATTCGAAATTGAAACCAAGTTTCTATCTTTATTTCTCCCATCTTTTTTATTTGATCTTTCACTTCTTCCCACAACAGACAAGCATCTCTTCTAAGATGAGATTGAATAATCTTCCTTATCTCAGAATCTAAAAGTTCATATTTTTCAAAAATTAATTCGCCTTTTATAACCATGTCGATGATTTCAAGGAACAACCATCCCCATAGAATTTTCCTACCTTCTTCTTGATCTTGTGGTGATAATAGTCCATGGCAGCTACGAATCCTCCATAAACAAATGTCTAGATCGTTTGGAGTTTAAGAAAAATACCAAAGCCACCTCTGATTACCAATTTAATGTGAATTTGCAGCCAAACTCTCACACTCTCAAAGGGTTTTGGGGATTTTGATTTATGTGGCTAAATTAAAGAAAACAATAAAGATATGAACTTTAGTTCTGTTTGCCTCTCACAAACCGACCTAAAGAACTCGTTCTCAGCCTCTCACCAAAACAAAAGGTTAGACTCGCCTCTCACAAGTCTAGCTACTTGCCTCTCACAAGTAGGGTTTTGCTTGAATCTCTTAAACAAGAAAAACGTTTGCAAGAACAAGTTTGTGTTTTTAATCTCTGAATGAATCTATTGAATGATAAATGGGGCCTTTAAATAGGCTAACAAACAGCAAGGTTAGCTCCCAAAGAGTCCTAACCGACCTAGGAAAGCATACACACGTTTAGGTAATCAGGACTTTCCTAAACGCTAACCGCGCACGCTACACCAAAAAGAAAAGCATTTTTCCTTATTCAACTAGGAAAGTAAATAACAGAATTTAACTAGGTCTAAGACTCCTATCACACTTAGGAAAGCAATAAATAAAGATATTCCAACCTTAACCCACTTGGATAGGATCAAATCTTTCCCTCGATTTGATTGGGTAAATCACAAAATGCGTTAGGGCGTCTAGCCACTGTTTCCTTCTTTAATCTTCTTCCTATTGGACTTGTGTTCTTTTGAAGTTTGTTGGTACTTTTAGTTGTCATGGATGCCACTCATATCAACATATAGATATGGCGGACACACAAAGTGCTTTTCCTAGAAGAGTGACACATGTGTGCCATACCACCAAGCAAGAATGAACCAGGATAACAGCTAACATGCAAGAACGCAAGAAAACAGATAGAACATGCATGGATAATACATGTATAGGCGAAAAACAAAATCTCTTCCTATTTATCTATCCGTCACTCACAGGTCACTAGGTTACGGTTATTCACTTTCATTTTTTGTCACTTGTTGATTTCATTTTCCCTAGATTTTAATCCTAAGTCCTAACGACTAAACCTATTCTATGATACTACTTGGTAACAGCAACATCCCAGATTGCTGGTATCTAAAACATCATATCACTAACATTCAAATAGTTGAACCATACCCAACATCATGGTCCATATGTATGGAGCTGATAATAGTCACTGTGGGAATTTTTTTTTAATCTTCAGAAAGACAGAAACCACAACACCAGTAAAGAAAGTGGCTCAGGAAAGTGTTGTTTTGGACTACAATGTCTAAGACTTACACAAAAGTAAAGGCTTCTAATTAGACTCTTCGAAACTAATCCTAGCATGCCATAAAAATTTATCTAGCTCAGGTCCTTGGTGAGCTCCATGTAAGCCAATCACGTCTTACTCGTTTTAGGTCAGCTCGTCCCAACTCCTTTTAGGTCTTCCTGTTCATGCAATGGTATCTTCTAACATCATTGCGGTATCTCCCCCTAACATATCCAAACCATCTAAGTCTGGCCTCCCTCGCCTTACCATCAATGGGCGCCACTCCCAGTTTGCCAGATTGCTTCATTGCCTTATCTTGTCTTTTCTCATACAGCCGCACATCAAACATTGCAGCCTCATCTTTGCCACTATCAACTTTAGTACTTGCACTTGTTTAATTGGAAGAGTGGAGTAGACCCGGCCTAATACGACGTAAATGCCCTATTCCACGAACCAACTAAGTGCAAGATGGAAACTTAACAAGGTAACCTGCGACCTACTCAAATCTGACACCAGAAATGCAAAGCCTCCGGCATTTTACCTAAAGGCTTAGGACGTTAGATTTTCATTGGAGCATCAGATTGTATGATATAATTCTTGCAGAAAATGAGGCATATAAAGAGTCACGTCGTCCTTTCTACACTTGAAACATCCCAAACAGTCACCTATAGCAGCAACAGGACATCAGTAAGCAAGCAGTAAACAACAATATACAAGTTAAAAGTTTCATACTGAAAAAAAATACTACTCCCTCCGTCCCACAATAAACTTCCCATTTGCTTTTTGCACGGTTATTAAGGTAGGAGAAGTTTGTGGTTGAGATTCACTCTCACCACTTGACTCTTTTTGGGACCACAAAAAAGGAAATGAGAAGTTTATTTTGGGACAAACCAAAAAGGAAAATAGGAAGTTTCTGTGGGACGGAGGGAGTAATTGAAAATAAAAGTAAAAGATTGAAAACCACTAAGCCTAGGATGTTGGACTCCCAAGATAAAAATACTCCATACTTCACGAGTACGATTCACCAATTCAGTGATCTTAGTGCAGAGATGCTAAGAAGACTACCATATAGAACGGTGACTCCTAAACTCTTCAACTGTCTCTTGTGACTTTCAAGGTAAAACAATGTCAACTTCAACCAAACATTCAGCTAAATTCCAGTCTCTCGAATCTATGAACATAACAATAATTCAATCCAATCTTTTCCAAAACCCTTACTTGTTGTGATCAAAATAGCTCACATAAAGTGATAATTCAACCCAAAATTCTAATCCACTTCATCGAAACAGAGACAAAACTTGAAAGAAAGATCCAGAAAGCCAACAAAACAAATACCACAAAATGGAGTAAATCGTCTTGTACAGTCAATTTCAGTGATTTTCAAGCACTTTCAGTAAAGCTTCTTGTCCTTGTTATTGTGTCCGAAGTTGCAGAAGCTACAACACTCTTAAATAAACGATAAAAATGAAATCAACTTGCACATGTTCGGGGTAAGGCTGCATACATCCAACCCCTCCTTTATCCCGGGTTGACAACTTGAGTCATTGACGGAAACAACGCTTTTGCAATCTTTGGATAAGGATCGACCGCAACCAACCTGTTTGTGACCTTCTCATAGGGTTAGGGCTGCGTACATCCCCCCCCCCCCCAAAAAAA
>ONZA01000456.1:47310-64643 GCA_900322205.1 Kewa caespitosa
CGTTTTAAGCTTGTTTCTTTTTGAATTCACGAACAAATAAAACTTACACTTTTTAAATTGGAAAATTGTTGATTTGATATCAAAAATATTGATCATATAAATCATTCTCGGCTTTAAAATAACAAGAATTTCAGGTTTTATTATTGTTCATATTTACTGCTTTTTAACGATTGTAGCGTATTAAGCTTATTTCTCTTTCAATTGACGAACCAATTGAAACTATTTTTTGAACATGGAACATGTTCTAGTTGGATACAATCAACTTTGATTATTTTAATCATACTGGCTTTCAATTTATAAGAATTGCGCTTGTAATTGCTTTTCACATTTTTTACTTTTCTATGATCCATAGTTTTTTAAGCCAAATTCTCTTTCAATTTAAAAACCAAAATAAAAAAATTTTGTATTATCGGATCTTGTTCTGGTTAGTTAAAAACAAAATTGATTATTTCAATCGTGTTTGGCTTTTAAATATAAGAATTGCTGTTGTAAATTGTGGTCATATTTTTTTAAATTTTTTTTGGTAAGTAATAACTTTTTCTATTGAAAGCCTAAATATTTTAAACCACCAATAAGGGCCTCACCTAGCAAAACAAAGCAAGCTAATCAGCAAGATATTTACATAATAAATTTCTTAACCAGTCAGCATCCTCATCTGCGAGCCTTTGATTAGAGTCTATTCAGCCTATATTGCGTTTCAAACTTGATATTCTTCAATACATGAAAAGCGTTAAGGACTTTTAAGATCCGCACTACTTTATTTCTTACCCTCCACACATGATAAATAGCAGCATTTGCTATTGCCATCAAAACTTTCTTCTTGAATCTCTTACTTTCACCTTACTTCAACATTACCCTGATTATCTGCGTTTTGTTCTTCATTCTATCCTTCATTCCCAACAAGTAAGAAATCCGCTTTCCAATTTCTTGAGCATAATCACAACAGGAAAACAAATGCTCTCTGGTTTCAGGTCTATCTCCACAGAAAGGACAATGATCTGTGTCACACACTTGAATCTGTAGAAGTTTTGCTCTTGTTTGCAACTTATCCAGAAGCATATAAAGCTATGCTTGGCCACATTATACTTGTTCCAAACCCAAATATCCTATCTAACCTTTGGATTCTCATGAAATAGCCATTTGTCTCCAGAATCACTTGTGTATTTCAACGCACCTGCACTAGGCCATCTCGGCTGATCAATAGCTTCTCTTAAACTATCCCTCAGTTCACACATTTTTATGTAGGCCTTGCTAGCCCTTTGTGGTGCTTTATGTGAACACCACTCTCCATTTGTTAAGTAAACATGGTTGATCCACCTTAACCACAATAGATCAGATTGCTGCAACATGCAAAATATACTTCCCAATGGCAGCTTTGTTCTGATGAAACAATCTTTAAAACCTAGTCCTCCCTAATTCTTAGGTCTACATATACCATCCCAAGAAAAAGGAGGTAGTTTAGATGCAATTATTGTTCCTCCCCATAAGAAATTCCTACAAAGTGAATTCACTTTGTTTAGCACATACCTGGGAAGGGTAAAAACAGATGGCCAATAGCTGTGAATGCTCATCAGGACTGAATTAACCGATCGGGTTCTTCCTGCATAAGACTAATGTCTTGATCTCCATGTGTCAATGTTCGAGACAATATTATCAGTGAGGATGTCACAATCTGAAGCTTTGATCCTAGATCCTGCTATAGGAACTCCCAGGTATCCAAATGGCATCTCATCAAGTTGAAAACTGAAACCTGCAAAATTTTCTTCACCACCTCTTGTTTGATGTTACAACTGTAAACTTGAGACTTAGAAATATTGGATTCTAATCTAGAAGCTCTTGAGAAGGTAGCAAAACCCCTAAGCATTAGAGAGACTGAATCAAAATCTCCACCACAAAAAAGGAGGAGGTCATCAGCAAAACACAAATGATTAAGCTTTTAAGATTTGCATTTAGGATGGAAATTGAACCCTGCTTGTTGCCCTATATACTTCAACATTCTAGACAAATGTTCAATTCATATGACAAAAAGGAGGGGAGACACAAGGTCCCCTTGTCTCAAACCCTTTCCCCTTTAAAGAAACCATGCAAAGATCCATTGATACCAAGTGAAAAATAAGGAGTAGTGACACAAGCCATTAGTTTTTCAATCTAATTCACAGGAAACTGCAACTGGATCAACATTTCCTTCAAAATATCCCAATCCATAAAATCATAGGCTTTGCATAAATCAATTCTGAAGGTGCATCTAGCTGATGTAGCTTTCCTAGTATAGTGTTTCACAATATCTTGACAGATCATGATATTCTAGACAACGGATCAACCCTCAACAAAAGCACTCTGAGACTCACTCATGATATTTGGGAGCACCATCTTCAATCTATTGGACATGACTTTCGAAATACACTTATAAACCACATTGCAACTAGCAATTAGTATATAATCTGTAACACAAGTAACATTGCTATGTTCAAGGATCAGAGTAAGTGTAGTGGTATTCAATGGCTTCAATAACTTTCCTGTAGAGAAGAAATTTTGAACAGCCTTACAAACATCTTCACCTAGAACTACCCAATCATATTTGAAGAACTGTCTACTGTACCCATCAAAACTGGGGGCTTTGTCTCCTAGGATAGAATAAATAACATGCTTAATCTCTGACACAACGAAAGGGTTACAAAGTTGTTGTTGCTGATCTGCAGATAAAACATGCCCCATTCTCATGGTTCTTCTACTCACTCTGACTCTTGATCCCCTTTTTGAACCCAACCAATGTTTGTGGTACTGAACAAAAGCTTCAAGCACTTCTCTTGGATCAGTATGTTGCTTCTAATTCTTCTCTAAGACAGAAGGCATACTGTTGGCCTCCCTCCTTAGCTTGATGCACTTGTGAAAATAAGCAGTGTTTTCATCTCCTATTTCCAACCATCTAATCTTACTTTTCTGTTGCAAATAGGAAAAGTAAGCTTTTTGAGCTAATTTGAATTCCATGATAACACTCTTCTCATCAGCAATCATGCCAGAATTCAAAGGATCATCTTTCAAAGAAATTTATATTTCCAGCAACTTCTTTTTAGCAACCTCAGTTGTCTTCTCAATGTCATTTGCATACATATCATTAAACCACTTAAAAAACAGATTTGAGGGTTTAAGTTTCATCACCAATTAGTACATAGCTACCCTCGAACCCTTATATTCTACCAGCTTTTTGTCACATTATCCACTAACCCAACCATTGTCCCCTACATATTGAAATATTTAAAGGGCTTCTTCTGTACCAGACCATCTTTACAAAAAGAGACAATGATCAAAAACACTATAGGCAAAAACTGAGAACAAGTGTTACACATAAGGTTGAAGCAATCTTCATTGGCCATCACTCTATTAGTCTTGCTGTAAACTCTCTTCTCAACAACTTCTTTATTGGTCCAGGTGAAAAAGGACCCCAAGCTCCTAACATCCTTCAAAGAGCAATGAAAAACACAATCCCTAAACTGACTAACATTAGTGAGAGGGACAACAGAGCCAATCCTCTCATCCAAGTTCAGGACATTGTTGAAATCCCTACACACTATCCAAGGTCCTCTAACCTTGCTAATAATTTTTTTAAATTCAATCCCTAAGTCCTCTCTATCAGTCTCTACATTGAAACCATAGACAAAAGAACAATAGAATGACAAACCAGATTCCTTATGCTGAACTGCACAATGGACCACCTGAGCATGTTTAGAAATGACATCAATCTGAAACATTATAGGTTTCCACAAAACCCAAATCCTGCCACCTAGATGCTGAGCTTTGTTGGCAGTTATACTAAAACCCTCACAAAGATGAAGATGACCAGCCTATATTTTGTTGTTTTCACCTTTGTTTCATAAAGCCTAGCCAAACATACTTTATGAAAATAGAGAAATTTGTTTATTTCATGTTGTTTTGTAGGTTTGTTGAGCCCTCGAACATTCCAGCTATAGATGCAAGACATTGTGAGAAGCTTGTCCCTTCACCGCCTATTTGTTGCACTCTCCCATTTAAAAGTTGACATTCACACATTCTTTGCTGATTTCCTGTGGCTTCTAACCTTCATACAGTTCCTTATCACCTCCTGATGCACTCCCATCCATCTCATCTTCCTCTGGATTCTGTTCATCACCATCCTGGTCCTCAGTATCCAGAAAAGCAAATGAATTATTTCTAATCACCACATTTTTTATTTGTTGAGTCACTTTAACACATTTACCTACAGACTGGAATCCTTCATTATCTACCTTTGGTCCAGGTTTAGCTTTCTGTACCCATTTTTGAGTCATTTTTTTCCTTCAGCTGCTAGCTTCATGCTCATATCCTTTACAAGTGGTACACAAAACCGGTTTCCATTCATACTCCATAGGTTAAGTGACACATAAGCCTTTTTTTTCGAAACGAAACTCATAAGGGAATGGTTGGTCCAATTTAACATCCACCAAAATCCTAGCATATACTAGTTTTTCCTTAACTTCTATATCCTTATCAAGTTTTAGTATCATCAACACATTGTTTCCCCAGTACCTTCAATCAAGGCAAGGAAAATAAATCCATATAGGCGCTCTCTTAATATCCTCCTTCTTGAGATCCAAATCTGGTCCCCTACGTTTTTAAAATTAGAGGTTTTTTATCAAACATTGTGAAACCAGTTTCCATAGCTTTGTTTCGATCTTCTATTGACTAGAAACGAACTAGGAACACTCCCTTAGGCACAATTGACACCTTATCAACACCATATTTACCCCATATACGCCTAATATACCCCTCCATTACACCATGAGGACGAATTGCCTCCAACACATAGCAAACCAAGGTATTATGCAAGTATTTAACTTCTTCTTGGATGCCATTTAGTGTTATCTTAACCATTGGTTTATCTTTACCCCCATAAAGTCCATCATCTTGGCCCACTTCAGATATAGGAGGCCGTGTGGTACTCACCTTGTTATGTGTGCCATGTGCAATATTAAGAGCTTAAAGCCAAGAGCCTAGCTGCTTCCTAGCTGACGACTGACGCTGTAGCTCTTCTAGAGACTCTTCATTTGATAGTATCTCTTCAACAAACTTCTCAGGTGTGGCCATTTCAGATGAAGAAGAGAGAAAATCCAGTGGTACCCCCCTAAATGGCTGTAGCACTTAAGATTTGCTAAAGTTGACATCTTGTGGCTGGTCTTGAAATCTTCCATAATTTTTCCAATATAACAGTGCCCTTATCCTTTCAATTATTTTGATTTGTTTTTGCACTAAAATTTTGTGTTTTTTAATATGTGAAGAAAAGGACTGTGGTTTCCCTCCAGATCATGATCTAGTGTTTTTCCTACCCCTACGCCTTTTTTTCCGTGCCATGGCGGTGCTACGGTTCTAACGCTCAAAAAATCCTTCAGAGAGGAGAGTTTCTCTCACTAGAATATCGTTGTTTTTCAACTATTGCTCATAAATTGTGGTCATATTTAACGCTTTTTAGCAATCGTTAGCCTTATAATCCTAATTCTCTTTTAATTGATCAGTCAATTTCAGTAATTTTCAGAATTGGATCATGTTTGGGTTAGATACCATCATTTTTGATGATTTCAATCATACTCGACTTTTAAATAAAATTAATTACCGTTGCAATCGCCATTCAGGTTTAACGCTTTTCAACAATCGTTGTTGTTTTAAGCGTATTTTCCCTTTCAATTGACGAAGAAATGATAACTATTTTTTATAATAGGGTCATGTTATGATTATCATTCAAACATATTTATGATTTCAATCATACTACGCTTTAAAATAATTAGAATTGCGGTTGCAGTTACTTTTCACATTTAATGCTTTTTAACGATCGTTAGTATTTTAATCCTATCTGTCCTTCATTTGAAGAAACAACTGCAATAATTTTTTGAAATCAAAACATTATATGATAGTTATCAATTTAATCACACATGGCTTTTATGTAACAAGAATTGTGAATGCAGTGGTTGTTCATATTTGACGCTTATTAATGATCGTTTGCCTTTTAAGCATATTTCTCTTTAAACTAACTAACCCATTGAAACTATTTTATAAAAAGGGAAAAAGGTCAGTGTAGATACCATTAAAATTGATCATTTAAATCACACTTGGCTTGATGATAAAAAGATTTCCTGTTGCAGTTATTTTTCATATTTAACTATTTTTATGATTATTAGCGTTATAAGCGTATATCGCTTTTAATTGGCAAAGCAATGGAAATTATTTTTTCTAATTGGATCATGTTTTTTTTTTAAATCAAACCAATTTTAATTCATAATTGGCTTTCAAGTAAGAAGATTCGCCGTTGCAATTGTTGTTCGTATTTAACCCTTTTTAACGATCGATAGTGTTCTAAGCCTATTTCTCTTTCAATTGAAAAACTTGTTGAAATTCTTTTGTAAATTTTAATCTCGTTCGGGTGATTAATAAAAAAAATTGATTACCTTAATCATACTCGGCTTTCAAATATTAAAAATTGTGTTTGTAATTTGTGTTCATATTTAACGCTTTTTAACGATCGTTAGCGTTTTAAGCATATTTCTCTTTCAATTGATGAACCAATTGAAACTATTATTTAAAAATGCATCATGGTCATGTTAGATATAAATATTTACAGTTATTTAAATCACCCTAGGCTTTCAAACAATAGTACTTGCGACTGCAATCGCTGTTTATAATTAACCCTACTAAACGATTGTTAGCAATTTAAGCATATTTCTCTTTCAATTTATGAAGAAATAGACTTTATTGTTAAAATTGGAACATGTTTTGAAAAGATACCAAAAATATGGATCGTTTCAATCTAACTCCATTTTCAAATAATAAGAATCATGGTTGTAATTGCTTTTCATAGTTAGCACTGTTTAACGATCCTCCTCGTTTTAAGCCTCTACCAATAGCGATCCTCCTCTTTAACGATCCAAATGAAAAATCAATTGAAATTATGTTGTAAAACTGGATCTCGTTCCGGTATGTTATCAAAAAAAATTATTATTTTAATCGTACTCGGCTTTCGAATATCAAAAGGAGCAGTAGTAATTGGTGTAAATATTTTGATGACTTCAATCATAATTGGCTTTCAAGTAAGAAGAATTGCGGTTGCAATTGTTGTTCATAATATTTTTTTTTTTGGTTAAATAATCAACTTTCTATTAAAAGCCCAAGAATTAACAGCACCAAAGAAGGGAAATAAAATCCCCATCATCCCAAAACTGTACAAGCTATCAAGAAACTATGCACGCCAAAATTGAGTCCACCAAGCGCTGTCAGCATCATTTAGCTTCCAGGGATTTATACCATTGACTCTCTGCTTAATATCAAACTTGATATACTTCAGAGTCTGCATGGGCCTTGTAACTTTATTATCCCACACTGCTTGATTCCTCACTTTCCAGATGTGATAGATCACAGCAGCAGCCTCAGCAAGGAGCACTTTCTTCCTGAATCTTCTCTTATTAGAGTGGAATATCGTCTTCCTAATAAAACTTGGAGTCCTTCGGATCTCCCCTCTGATCCCCAGCCATTCAGTAACAAGTTTCATGAGTTGGACTGCATAGGTGTACTTGAAAAAAGAGCTGCTCTTTAATCTCAGTGTCCCCTCCACATAGGGGGAATGCCTCTATCTCACAAATCTGGAGACTATGCAGCTTAGATCTAGTTTGAAGCCTATCTTGAGCTTGTAACTAGCAGATAAAGCAATGTTTAGGCACATTGTACCTATTTCAAACAAAAACATCCCACTTGACCTTAGGCAAGTTCATTTGAAACCAATCATACCCCTGTGCAATTGTGTATCTCTTGCCTACTCCTATACCCCACTTATGTTGATCATAAACCAATATGAAACTATGTCTGACCTCACACACCTTCCTCCAGGTCCAACTGGCCCTTTGTGGTGGCCTATGAGACCACCAGTTCCCATGTTGTAAGTACACATGGTTAACCCATCTCACCCAAAGGACATCTTCTTTGGAAGCCAAATGCCATACATATTTACCCATTGCAGGTTTGTTCCACAGCTAACAGTCCTTGAAACCAAGGCCACCTTCACTTTTAGGCTTGCAGATATTATGCCAAGCCACAAGACGAGGCTTAGAATAAACACAAGTGCCCTCCAATAGGAATGTTCTGCATAAAGCATTCACTTTATCAAGCACACTCTCCGATAAGTTAACAACTGAGGCCCAGTAGACATGAATACTCATCAACACTGAGTTTACTAACTGGGCTCTTCCAACATAAGATAAGTGCCTTGATCTGCACCTACTAATCTTTGCAACTGTCTTATCTATTAACACATCACAATTTGTTGCCTTTAACCTGGACCCTGATATAAGTACTCTCATGTATTTGAAAGGAAGAGTCCCTTTTAAATACTCTGAGAACTCCAACATCCTATGCGCCATCTCATCATTGATGTTGTAACAGTACACAACAGACTTTGAGACATTTGCTTCCAACCCATAAGCATTATAAAAGGTGGCAAGTTCTCTCAAAAGCAGCATTACTGAATGAAAATCCCCTCCAGAAAATATCAGAAGGTCATCAACAAAGCAAAGGAGGTTGAGCTTTAAAGCTCTACATTGAGGATGGAAAGTGAAGGTTTTATCTTGCCCCACAAACTTCAAAATCCTTGACAAATATTCCATGCAAATAACAAACAAAAGAGGAGATAGGGGATCCCCTTGTCTCAAACCCCTTTTGCCAGTAAAAAAACTGTGAGGAGATCAATTAATACCCAATAAGAAGAAAGGAGAAGAGACACAGGTCATCACCATATCAATCCAGCCAAAAGGGAACTTCAAGCAGCTGAGCATTTCCTTCAAACAATTCCACTCAACTGAGTCATAGGTTTTGCGCAAATCAATCTTAAAGGTGCACCTAGGAGAGGTAGCTATCCTATTATAGTGCTTAACAATATCTTGACAAACCACGATCTTCTGAAAAATTGATCTGCCTTCAACAAAAGCACTTTAGGATTCACTAATAAGGGCAGGCAATACTCTCTTCAATCTACCACAAATGGCTTTGGAAATGCACTTATAGAGGACATCATACAATAGGCCTATAGTCACCTACTGTCTGTGCATTATCATGTTTTGGGATCAGGGTAAGAGTAGTAACATTAACTTGTTTAAGGAGCATTCATGTTTCAAAAAAGTTCCTAACTGCACTGCAGACCTCTCCCCCAGTCACCTCCCATGCATCCTTGATAAACTGACTACTGTACCCATCAGAGCCAGGAGCCTTGTCACAAGGAATAGCAAATATAGCCCTCTTGATCTCCTCATCAGTCACAATGGATCAACTGAGCCTGCACTACGAGTACATTAACAAAGAAAACCCCTAGCTTCCACATAACCCAAATCCTTCCATTGGCATGTTGAGAATTATTAGTTACAATACTGCAGTCATCACAAAATACAAGATGAGCAGCTTTGTACTTAGCTGCTTTCACCTTGGTTTCAAAGAGCCCAACTAGACCCACCTTGTTAGCATATACGAACTTCCTAACTTCTTGTTGTTTGGTAGGTCTATTTGGGCCCCTTACATTCCGACTACATATGGAATTCTTGGAAGAGTCCAGCAAATCAGCCTGTTTGCTGCACTCCCCTCCTCAAGCATCATTTCTGTATTATCCATACCCATCTTGTGTGCATGGCCAGCCACTATTGGTACATCAAACCCTGCTGCCCAAGGACCTTCACCATGCTCACCTTCTTCTACCCTTTGCTCAATATCTAAGGTAGCAAATTTATTATGAGTAGGTACTTACTGCACTTCTTGCACCCTTCCCTTTCCCTTGCTTCCCACCACCTTAAAGCCATCCTTGTCAACATGGGGTGCATGCCTTGCCTTAGGAACCCACTTTTGAGTGGTCTTATTCTTACACTTCTCAGTCTCATTTCCATAGCTCTTACATGTAGAACACAGCATAGGCTTCCATTCATACTCAAAAGGCTGGGATACACAAATTCCCGTCTCATTCTCAAAACAAATAATATCTGGAAGCACTTGATCAAGGCTCACCTCAACTAAAATTCTGGCAAAAGTCAGCTTCTCTTTAGCTTTAGTTGCCTTGTCAAGTTTGATAGCCTTCCCCACCAAATCAGCCAGTTTCATCGACACATTATGTCACCAGTACTTCAGCTCAAGCCAGATGTATCCAAACATGCACAAAATTGACATCCTCATTCCTAAGATCTATTTCAGGCTCCCATGGTTTGAAGATCATAGGCTTTCAATCAAAAAACATGTCCTTATAGCATTATTCCTTCCTTCCACAGTCTCAAATCTAACAAAGAAAATCCCTTTGGGCAAGAGTGAGACTTTGTCTACCCCAAAGTGTCCCCAAATCCGTCTTAAATACCCATCCCTCACACCATGCGGAGGGTCGCCCCTAAGACATAACAAACCAAAGCAGATTCCCAATAACCAATCTCATCTTTTACATCATCAAGAGTGAGTTTTAGAGTAACCTTACAAGAATTTCCACCCGCCTCCTTCTCCTACTCCATTGCAGCTCCTTCTCCAGTCTGCACACCCTCCTCTATGGGGGTGAGAGGAGAGGAAGCTACCCGCCTGAGTTAAGGTCAGTAAGACAATTGCTCAGTTGCTTCTTAGTAGCAGATTGTTGATGCAGAATACTTAAGGATGCTTCTTCTGACAAGATATAACCAACCAACCTCTCAGAAGTATCCATCACTGATGATGAAGAATGGAAGTCCAATGGAACAATACCAACCATAAAGTTGTCATTTTTAGCTGAGCTCAAATTCCCCTCTTTATTGTTGCTTTGTGTTTTTTGTTGTGTGTTTCCAAATTTTTGGTGATTCCTAGACCGTATATATATATTTATATATATATATAACCAAGAATTATTCCTCCTAGGGCGCCCCTTCCCCTTGCTTTTCGTGCCATGGTGGCTAGGGTGCAGAAAACAAGGTAAAAGTCAGAGAGAGATTCTCTCTCTAGGGTTTCCTAATTAATTGTTGTTCATATTTAACCTTTCTTAACGATCGATAGTGTTTGAAGCCTATTTCTCTTTCAATTGACAAACCAATTGAAGTCCTTTTGTAAAATTGGATCTCTTTCAGGTTAGTTATCGACAACATTGATTATTTTAATCACACTCAGCTTTATAATATTAAATATCACGGTTGTAATTGGTTTTCATGTTAAACACTTTTTAACGATCGTTAGCATTTTAAGCGTATTTTTTTTTTCGAATGATAAACCAATTGAAACTATTATTCACAATTGCATCGAGTTCTGGTTGGATATCAAAAATTACAGTTATTTACATCATCCTGGGCTTTCAAACAATAATTCTTGCGACTGAAATTGCTGTTCTTGCTTAACGCTATTAAACAATCATTAGCATTTTTAGACTATTTCTCTTTCAATTGACGAACCAATAGAATCTATTTTTAAATTTGGGACATATATTGAACAGATACCAAAAGTATTTATCATTTAAATCGAACTCTGTTTTCAAATAATAAGAATTACGGATGCAATTGATTTTCATAGTTAATGCTGTTTGACGATCCTCATCGTTTTAAGCGTATTTCTTTTTCAATTGACGCAATTAAACTTAAAATTTTGAAATATCAGGTTGAAATGTTGTTCATATTTTTACTGATTTTAACATTTGTAGCGTATTAAGCATATTTCTTTTTCAATTGTCGAACCAATTGAAACTATTTTTTAAAAATGGAATCTTTTCTGGTTAGATACAACAAATGTTGATTACCAAGCATGGCTTGGTCTAGTGGTAAGGGATCTACTTTGTGAACTTGAGGTCCCAAGTTTAATTCCCCACTAGTGCACTTGAGGAGATAATTACCCCTTCCTCTCCTCATATGCTAGCCCATTAAAATGTGGGATTTGGGCCTAGTAGGCTCCCCAACATAGGCCACTTACCCAAATAAAAAAAACATTAATAAAAAAACAACCAACATTGATCTTTAATGTCATACTGGGTTCTAATTATAAGAATTCCCGTTGCAATTGCTTTCCATATTTATTTTCGACAGTGTTTTAAGCCTATTTCTCTTTCAATTGAAAAGCCAATTGAAGTTCTATTGTACAATTGGATCTCATTCTGGTTAATCATAAACAAATTGATTATTTAATCGTACTTTGCTTCAAATATAAAGAATTGCGGTTGTAATTTGTGTTCATATTTAACACTTTTTAAGGATCGTTAGCGTTTTACGCATATTTCTCTTTCAATTGACGAATCAATTGCAGTTATTTTAAGAATTGGATCATGTTTTGGTTAGATACGATCAATTTTGATGATTTCAATCATACTCGACTATTAAATAAAACAAAGTACGGTCAGTATTTCCTTTCATGTTTAACGCTTTACAACAATCGTTAATTTTTAAAGCGTATTTCTCTTTCAATCGAAGAACAAGAATTTGGATGACTTCAATCATACGAGGCTCTCAAAAAATTAGAATTGCGGTTGCAATTGCTTTTCACATTTAACGCCTTTTAACGATCGTTAGGTTTTTAAGCCTATTTGTCTTTCAGTGGATGAACCAAGTGCAAATAAGTTTTGAAATAAAAAAATTATCAGATGTTATACAAATAATATTTATCAATTTAATTACACATGACTTTTAAATATCGATAATTGCGAATGCAATGGCTTTTCATATATTTTTTTTTTTTTTTTTTTGTAAGTAATAAGCTTTTCTATTAATGTTCAAAAAATACATCCACCAATAAAGGGTAACAACCCTATCAAACCCTGCAAAACCTATACAGCCCTAACAACACAAAAAACATATTTACATGCACATCTAACTCCACCACCCAACATCTGAGGCTTTCATATTCTGTGGTTTAAGAAAATTAACCCTATACATGATATCATTCTTGATCATCTTCAGCACTTGGACAGGTCTTGGCACCCTCTTATTCCAAACAACATCATTCCTTGATCTCCAAATCTGGTAGATTACACCAGCAGCTGTTGCAAATAAAACTTTCTTCCTGAACCTACTTCTCTTGCTATTAGTGACCATCTTCCTGATCATGTGATTAGTCCCAGCAACATCTCCTCTTATTCCCAACAAGGCTTTAACTAGACTAACAAGCTGAATTGCATGAGGACACTGGAAAAATAAGTGCTCCCTAGTCTCAGCACACATTCCACACAGAGGGCAGTCATCCTTCTCACAAACCTGAATAGCCTTCAATTTTGCCCTTTTTGAAGTCTATCTTGTACCTGAACCCAACAAATGAAACTGTGCTTAGGTACATTGTACCTATTCCACACCCAGGTGTCCCATCTCACCTTAGGAGAATCCTGGCAAAGCCATTGGTAGCCTCTAGCTATAGTGTACTTATTAGTGCCATTGCCAACCCATCTTTGCTGCTCATAGGCTTCTCTAAACTCTAATCTGAGCTCGCAGAGTTTCCTCCAAACCCAACTGGCTCGTTGTGGTGGTTTGTACTCCCACCACTCCACATGCCATAAGTACACATGATTTACCCAACGCACCCACAAGATATCAGCTTTTGAGGCAAGGTGCCAAATATACTTACCTATGGCTGCCTTGTTCCAAATAATGCAATTTTTGAACCTGAGCCCACCCTGACTTTTAGGCTTGAAAATATTGCTCCAGGCAATAGGTGGGGGCTTTTAAAACACAGCTGATCCTTCCCACAAAAAAGCTCTGCATAAGCCATTAACCTTGTCCAGCACCCCCTTAGGCAAAACAAAAACTGAAGCCCAGTATAAATGTATGCTCATCAAAACAGCTTGAACCAGTTGAGCCCTACCTGCATAAGATAGGTGTCTAGATCTCCATCTATTGATCTTAGCCATGATTTTATCAACCAAAACATCACAATTAGAAGCTTTTAACCTAGAGCCAGAAATGGGAACCCCCACGTATGTGAAAGGCATGTCTCCACTAAATCCAGAGAAATCAAGGATTTGAGTCAGAGTGTTCTGATCAATATTACAACAGTAGATAGCAAACTTGGCAACATTTGCCTCTAGGCTAGAAGAACTGGAGAAAGTAGCAAAACCTCTTAATAGCAGAACAACTGAAGTGAAATCTCCTCCACAAAACATGAGCAAGTCAAAAGCAAAGCACAGATGGTTGAGCTTCAAAATTTGCATTGAGGATGAAAAACAAACCCATTGTTTTGCCCCACATACTTCAGCACCCTAGAAAAATACTCCATGCAAATCACAAACAAGAGAGGGGACAAGGGATCACCCTGTCTCAACCCCCTCTTACCAGAAAATAAGCCATGCAATGAGCCATTAATACCCACTGAAAAGGAAGGTGTAGAAACACAAGTCATGACCAAGTGGATACAATCAGCAGGGAAATTCACGAAGAAAAGCATCTCCCTCAAGAAATCCCATTCAACTGAGTCATAAGTCTTACGCAAATCAATTTTAAAAGTACATCTGGAAAATGTAGCTTTCCTTGTGTAGTGCTTCACTAAATCCTGACACACCATAATATTCTGGACTATGGATCTACCTGCAACAAAGGCACTTTCTGACTCACTAATAATGCCAGGGAGCACCATTTTCAACCTGTTGCAGATAACTTTGGAAATGCACTTGTAGAGGATAGTACAACAGGCAATGGGCCTATAATCAGACACAGCATGATTATGCTTAGGGATAAGAGTGAGAGCAGTAGCATTAATCTGCCTCAAGAGTTTACCAGTATCAAAGAAATTCTTCACTGCTTGACATACCTCCTTGCCAACTACATCCCAAGCATCATTGTAGAATTGACTACTAAAACCATCTGGCCCAGGAGCATTGTCCCCAGGTACAGCAAACAAGGCTCTATGAATCTCATCATCTGTTACCGCTTTCATAAGGAGAGATTGCTGAGCTGCATCCAGAACTGTCCCAAGTTCAACTATATCACTGCTCACCTTCTCCCTACTGCATCTTTTTGTACCCAACTGTTGCTGATAATACAACACAAAAGCATTAGCCACACTTCCAGGATCAGAATGAACTCTACCCTCAGTGTCAAAAATTGTGTACACACTATTAACCTGCCTTCTACTGGTGATACACCTATGAAAAAAACAAGTGTTCTCATCACCTGCCTCCAACCAGTGCAACTTACTCTTCTGTTTGAGGAAGGAAAAATAGGCTGGTCTCAACACCTTATAAGTCTCAACTGCTGCTATCTCCTTTGAAATAAGATCCATGTTCCCAGGGTCAATCTGCAAGGCCATCTGTAGTCTTTCCATCTCCACTTTTGCTATATGAACAGGTTTTTCTATGTCATGAGCAGACATCTCATTAAAACCTTTAAACAGCTTCTTCATAGCTTTCATCTTCATCACCAATTGATAAATAGGGACACCATGAAACACCAATGATCCCCATGCTGCTGTGACCTTCTGAACAAAACCAGGCCACCTACCCCACATATTGAAATATTTAAACGGCTTCTTACCTGCACCAACACTAGGGCAAAAGGAAATAACCACAGGACAATGGTCAAACAACCCCTCAGGTAGGTAATTAGCTATAGTGTTAGGCATAGAAAGGAACCACTTGTCATTAACCAACACTCTGTCAATTTTGCTATAAATCCTCTTCTCTGCTTCTTGTTTGTTGTAATTAGCTATAGTGTTCATATTTAACACTTATTAACGATCGTTTGCCTTTCAAGCGTATTTCTCTTAAAATTGACCAACCAATTGAAACTATTTTATAAAAAAAGGGAGTAGTTTCAGGTTAGATATGAACAAATTTGATCATTTTAATTATTCTAGCCTTTACCGTAAAAGAATTTTTGTTGCAATTGCTTTTCATATTTAACGCTTTTTGACGATCGTTAGCGTTATAAGCGCATTTCTCTTTCAATGGGCAAAGAAATTGCCACTATTTTTTCTAATTACATCATGTTCTCGTTAGATATAACAAATTTTAATGATTCCAACCATAATTGGCTTTCATGTAAGAAGAATTGCGGTTGCAATTGTTGTTCATATTTAACGCTTTTTAACATTCGATAATGTTTTGAGCCTATTTCTCTTTCAATTGAAAAACTAATTGAAATTATTTTGTAAAATTGGATCTAGTTCTGTTTAGTTATCAAAAAAAATTGATTATTTTAGTCATACTCGGCTTTCAAATATTTAAAATCACGGTTCTAATTGGTATTCATATTTAATGGTTTTTGACGATCGTTTTCGTTTTGAGCGTCTTTCTCTTTCAATTGATATATCAATAGAAAATATTATTTAAAATTGCATAATGTTTTGGTTAGATATAAACAAATACAATTAATTAAATCATCCTAGGCTTTCAAACATTAATACTTTCGCCTGCAATTGTTGTTCATATTTAACGCTACTAAACGATCATTAGAGTTTTATGCCTATTTCCCTTTCAATTGCGAACAAAAAGAATCTATTTTTAAAATTTGAACATAATTTGAAAAGCTTCCAAAAATATTGATCAATGAACTCCATTTTCAATAAAGAAAATTTATGGTTGCAATTGCTTTTCATGGTTAACGTTGTTTAACGATCCTCATCGTTTTAAGCCTATTTCTTTTTCAATTGACGAATAATTTAAAGTTACATTTTTCAAATTGGAAAATTTTTGATTTTAAATCAAAAAAAATGATCAGATAAATCATAGTAGGATTTAAAATAACAAGAATTTCAGTCTGAATTGTTGTTTACATTTACTGCTTTTTAACGATTGTAAAGTAGTAAGCGTATTTCTCTTTCAATTGACTAGCCAATTGAAACTGTGGAAAATATTCTCATAAGATACAACCAGTGTTGGTCATTTAAATCATACTGGGCATTCAAATTATTAGAATTATGGTTGCAATTGCTTTCCATATTTATCGCTTTTTAACGATCGTTAGCGTTTTAAGCCTATCTCTCTTACTATTTACGAATCAATTGCATATATTTTAAGAACTACATTTGGGATGAATCCTATCAATTATTATGATTTCAATCATACTTGAATTTTAAATAAAATTAATTACGGTGGCGATAGCTTGTCATGTTCAACGCTTTTTAACAATCATTATTATTTTTAGCGTATGTCTCTTTCCATTGACGAAAAAATTGTAGCTATTTTTTTAAAATAGGATATCGTTGTGGTTAGAATTAAAAATTATTGATGACTTCAATCAATTAGGCTTTCAAGTAATTAGAACTGCGGTTGCAATTGCTTTTCACATTTAACGCTTTTTAACAATCGTCAGCGTTTTAAGCCTATTTGTCTTTCAGTTGATGAACCAACTGCAACTATTATTTGAAATAAAAACATTATATAATTATATAAC
>ONZA01000470.1:16664-30075 GCA_900322205.1 Kewa caespitosa
TCAACTTAGCATATCAAAGCTCAGATCTACTGAATTCGAATGGAGAATAATGGAGAGAGAATGGAAATGGAGGTTTGTGATCGAAGAGAAGGAGCTTTAGGAGAGCTGAGAGTGATTCCAGATGACGTCATTTGTGGAATCCTCGGTTTTCTCTCTCCTCGTGACGTTGCTCGACTTGCTTGTGTTAGCAGGTTTCAGTTTTCGATCATTTCATCAAATGTTATGTTTGTGTATTCGATTATATATGATTTGTAGAATTTGTAACTATAATGTTCGAGACTTGAGAGTGCACATAGCCGGACTCATTTCGATTGGAGTTTGTTATTTGCTACCTTTACTTAGCAAATGTTTTGTGTTTTCTCCATTTGCATCTCTCAATTTTGAATCAATGTGAAATGAAAAGGATGTGATTTTGCTGCTGAAACCTGTTAGTGTGGATTGTTGTATATAATGATGTGCTTATGGCTCCATTTCTCATCTCTATATTTTGCGCAAGTATGAATAAGTTTTTTAAAGTTTGGAACCAGGGATTGAGTGAATCGGAGTTCGGAGAGAGGCATTGGTATGTCAATGAGGATGACTGGGGCGTCTTAACTTCCATTCTTAGTTGCCGTGATGTCCCTTTTTTTTCTTGGGTGGTGTCAGGTGAGGGGAGGTTTACGATTAAATGGTTTTCGGGATTGCAGTTGGAAAAGAGGGGCAAACTAAGGGCTAAGATCTTCTTCTGTCCTAGGTTGGGAAGAAAAACGGGAGTTGTGGTGATGATGGTTGAAAGTGTTCATTTGAATGCTTAATAGTATCAGATTTTGACACTTTTACGCTTTTAGCTGTCATCATGAGAAAAAGGGGCTAAGGGGAGGGAGGAGGATAGAGGTAGCTGTTGTTTGCGGTTTCTTGAAGGATTCTTTACCTGTTTGTGCAACCTTCTAATGCTTCTTATGGAACTATTCTCATTACGTTTTCTTTTGAACATTCAGTGTCATGTACATATTCTGCAATGAAGAGCCACTTTGGATGAGTCTTTGCCTCCGCAATTTCAGCGGTCTCCTTCAATACAAGGGGTCTTGGAAGAGAACTGCTCTTCTGCAGTATGTCTCTGAAGCCCCATCAGTTTCTTCAAGTTATTTGTATGATATCTTACACGCTGAAGTAATTTACTTTGTCTTCTTATCTTTTGGATGTCAACCTAGGGAAAATGTAATAGACGAACATGACGCACCTCAAACAAAGCCGTTACATTTTGAAGGTACTGTATTTCATGATGGGTTTCTTTTCTAGGCTAATGAGTATTTCAATAGCATGCTTACTATGTGAAGGTTGATGAACAATCCATGTTATGTTAGTTTCTGCTGAAGGGATCATATGTTGTTGCAGGATTCTACTCTATGTTCCTCTACAGAAGAATGTACAGGTGCTTCACCTCATTGAATGGATTCTATGTGGATAATGGAAATGTAGAAAGGAAGTCTGGCCTTTCTCTGGAGGAGTTTCTTAACATATATGATGGAAAGAAGCCGGTATGTTTCACTTAACTATGAATACATGATGGTTAACACAAGATCAAGCTTAGGGGGGAATCTGAACGTTATTTTGAGGACATTACAAGCCAGATCCCTCCTTTTCCCTCATCCTGGACATTTTGTGCTCTTTCATTTCCTTGTTAGGTTTGAGATACCTGTTTGTGCGTTTTTCTCTTCTGTTCACAGCCAAGACATAATAAATTTTGGCATTTGATTCTGTTTTGTTAACTTTTAAAATCTTTTTAGTGATTTGTGTTTAACTGTGATGATTTTTGTTGGCCTATTTAACCAGGTTTTGCTCAATGGTTTGGCTGATACTTGGCCTGCTAGGACTACATGGACCTTGGACCAACTTCTGCTCAAGTATGGGGATACACCTTTTAAAATTTCTCAAAGAACTGCTCGCAAAATCAGGATGAAACTTGAGGATTATGTTTCGTACATAAAAGTTCAACATGATGAAGAACCCCTCTACATTTTTGATGAAAAGGTACTTGAGAAACTTTCACATGAACATCTTGAGCATTTGTAGTAATGCTGAAGAGTGAAGAATCTTACATGAGCTGTTGACTTATAGTTTGGGGAAGCGGCCCCTGACTTGCTGAAGGATTATGAAGTACCTCATCTATTTCAAGAGGACCTTTTTGATGTTTTGGACACAGATGAGCGTCCATCATTTAGATGGCTCATCATCGGACCAGAAAGATCTGGAGCTTCCTGGCATGTTGATCCAGCTCTTACTAGTGCCTGGAACACTCTTCTATGTGGGCGTAAAAGGTGAAGTCGTGCTCAAATTTTTTGTCCAGGCGTTTTTGTAATTGCTATGAGTGAAATTTCTGTTTTTGGATTATGTATATTTGTACTTCTTGCTGCTACCCCTAGAATCTTTTGCCATAGTCTCGACATTTATCAGATTTAAGTTCCAGAAAAAAAACTTATTTCCCTTGATTATTGTGAAATAGTGAAGGCTTCCGGGTCTTTAACTTCAGGGCCCATGGGATTAGTTGGACAAATCCCGGAAACTCAGGTTTTATAAAAAAATTATAGTAAAATGCTTGTTGGGTCAAGCAGAATGCTTATACTAGCTGTCAGTTGTTGGATTTTGCCTTTTATCATGTGAACTTGGTTATCAGAGTGATAGACAGAATAATGATAATTGATAAAGCAACCTTACAGTTTCCGTTTCCATGTCGGGAACAACACTAGGAACCGTCACCCCAATCTCCCGCCCACGGCTGGGTGGGGTGGGGTGGGAAGGGTTTAGATGTACGCAACATTATCCCCATTATGAGATAGTAAACAGGCTGTTTCCCTAAGACCGTTGACCCTAAGCACGCGACTGCATGAAACGTCACAATAGAAAAGTGCACACAGTTTGGGTAGCCATTTTGGTTACCCATTTTGGTTTAGTCCGTCTTATTCCAAATCAAAAGAATGTGAAATCATTTGGATCCACAAGATGTGAACAGCCATGTCAGGATTCAAAGGAATTTCTGTTAACAAACATAAAATAGATGGATGTTACTTAGATAAGGAGGATTTGATGTCATGGGTGGCATGACAATTTGCACTTGGATTAGGATTTACTAGCTTTTTATTTTCTCTCAGTTTACCTAAGTTTCAGTTATCAAATTCCTCAAGAAAGTAGTTGTTCTGTGCTTGATTTCGGCACCTAGAGTATACAAAGCAATGGGTTCTGTACACTTGAAATTATTTTCCAGCAGTTGGGAGCTCTCCTGGTGATGTATACTGTGGAAAGCCACGTTTTCTCCTCCTTTTTACTTAGCTGGGGTATAACACCGGGAGCAGGAAATAATTTTCTTGATGTTGGTCTACTGCACGCAGCAGATTACAACTTCATTGGTAAGATTAGTGATGAATTTTCAATGGCCCGTGACAGGACCTGAGGTGAAAGTGAGACAAGTTGCACATAAACCCAAGTGAGCTTCCATTCTAAATGAATTGGTGATGGGTGCCTGGGTGGAGTGACACACTAGGCTTGTATGTTGGTCCTTTTCCCTCAAATCTTCCCAAGTGGGGCACTTTACTTCAACACTCCGTGCACGCAAATGCCTCTTTTGGCTAGAAGCGTGGACTGACAAGTGACAATTGGTGAACATCTGGGAAGCTGAGGCTGAAACTGGGGTACATGAATCGACTTGCAGTGCTACGATGGTTTAGGAAAGCCTTAGGGAAAAAGATATTGGCTTCCGCGCGTGATATTATCCTCAACAGAAATTAATTATGGCAGCAGTGCAAGTCGATTCACGTCTACCAGTTTCAAGTAAAAAATCAGCTGATACGTGGAACTTGAACTGTTTGAAATGGAGCTCTGAAAACGAGAAATTGAGTGTAGAAGTATTAAATAGTGGATTTGTTGCAAAGTTTTTGTGTAATATTCAGAAGATAATCATTGGTGTCATTTACGAAATCAGTTGAGTAAGAAACTTCTGATAGATGACTTTGTTTATTGGCCCTTCACTTCTTGGTTATCCCTTCCCTATTCTGTCTGCATGTGTGGTTGTGTGCATGAGTGCTTTTGATTTTTGTTAGTTGCCAAGTTTTTATGGATCTGTAAGATGTGGGCATTTTGAATACACGGTTTTACCATTCTAGTATGGTTACTTAGACACTTTATTTGAGTTCCTGCTCTATGGATTATGACTCATTTAGTTAATCTATTGCAACAGGTGGGCACTATATCCTCCGGGTAGAGTACCTTTAGGTGTCACTGTGCATGTAAATGAAGAAGATGGTGATGTGAATATTGAGAGCCCATCATCATTACAGGTAGCTGATGTGGTATTTGTACATTCATTTGAACTTGACTTTATGAAGTGTTACTTGTTCAGGTCATTTTTATCCTGTTTGTTATTAATCTTTCATTTTTTTTTTCTTGTCTGAATAGTGGTGGCTTGAATATTATCCACTTCTCCCAGATGTCGACAAGCCTATTGAGTGCACTCAGTTACCTGGTGAGACCATATTTGTTCCAAGTGGATGGTGGCATTGTGTGCTAAATCTGGAGACCACTGTTGCTGTTACACAAAATTTTGTGAACTCAACGAACTTCGAGTTTGTGTGTTTGGATATGGCTCCTGGATACCGTCATAAAGGAGTCTGCCGTGCTGGATTTCTTGCTGTCGATGATGGAAGTTTGGAGGATGTGGATGAGATTATGTCCTGTGGTGATAATGGTTTGAGTTCAACAGATGTGCCTGGGAAAGAAAAGAGACTGAGAATGCACCATGCAAACCATGAAAGTGCTAAAAGCCCTACTGCCAAGTGTTGTGATGTGTGGAATCATGAGCATTCCTACGATATAAATTTCCTATCGCAATTTTTGGACGATGACAGAGATCACTATAACGCTCTCTGGAGCTCCTCCAACTGCATTGGACAGAGGGAAATGAGAGGTTGGTTGTCGAAATTGTGGTCTGCTAAACCTGGAATGAGGGACTTGATATGGAAGGTATACCATCGTGAAAGCCTTGTTCCTTCTATTAATTGCTTCTTCTTTTCAGAATTTAGTTTGAATTACTGATCCATTGAAAGAATAAGGTAGAAATTCTAACCCCTCAAATAAAAATATGAGATATATAACAAGTGTAAGGGGTTACAAAAGATGGGTCACCAAAGGAAAAAGTTTTTGGTATTACTTCATGTAGCCCTTGTCGACATGTCATCGACGCTACTTGCATATGTGATATTTGTTCAGAAGGGAACCTTTGGTGGTTACCTGCAGAAGAATTTATCAATATATGCGTTATATATAATGCTCTGTAGTGCTGTTTGACACACTCACCATTTTAATAACTACCTGATCATAACTATAAGCATATAGCATATGGCATAAATATTGAACTCATAGGTACAATTGGAAAGTGTATGATATTATTTTCCGATATCAACAATTGGAAAGTGTATGTCCTTTATCTGAACAATTATAGTGAAGATTAGCAAATAGGTGAAGTCTTGGGAAGTTAAATTGTAAAAAGCATTATGCCTTAATAGTAGAGACTAGAGGCTAGCGATGAAGCTGTTTTTTGAAACTCTCACGTGAACCTACTTTGATATTGTTAAGCCAATTACTTTATTGGGATTGGGATTGTTTTTGTCTATCAGCAGCTGCAATACATTTAATTTAGCAGACGCATTTAGATGTAGTATCAGACCTCAACATTATTAAATGGTATCTTTCATCTTATCTTGTCCAGGGAGCATGTCTTGCCCTGAATGCAGGAAAGTGGTTTGAATGCATTAATCAGATCTGCCACTTCCATGGTTTGCCTACTCCCAAAGACGATGAGAAGTTGCCCGTCGGCACAGGCAGCAATCCTGTAAGTTCCTGGTCTTAGTGCATGGGTGATAGTTATTTGAACACATCCTCCTTGCATGTCGTGCTTGTGCTTATTATTTTGGTTAGCCATGTGAGCTAGAAGCCTGGAACCTAAGTATAGAAAACTTCTTAGTCAGCATAACTGACAGGCTCTAGCATGTTCGCATTGTTACATGACAATTGACATGATGCATGTAGCCTGAAAGCCGGTGCGCTTTTCCCTTCTCCCTGGGGGATTGTGGGACATAGATAAAGGTTTTAATTTGAGTATGTTGATGCGTTTCTCTTAATTTGTTAAACACTATAGCGAGAATTCGGCTAAAAGCACATGGCCTTTTTGTTCATTGATCAGGTTCGAATCTTGTTGCGCTGCATGGACATACAATATTTGCATGTGTTTAGAGAGAATTTTTTAGCTAATTTGGATTTTTTTTGCTAACCTTTTTGAGGCTATGTAAACTCTTGAGAGATTTTCCTTCAATGTTGCAACATTGTTCGTCAGGGAGCTTGAGTGTCGGTTGAACTGTTTTCTTTGTTTTTCCCTCTTCTGGAACAGGTTTATCTAATTGCAGACTATGTTATCAAAATATATGTCGAAGGAGGCCTGGAACCTTCGCTTTATGGTTTGGGTACAGAGGTATAACTCCGAAGACTCTGAAATCCAAACAGATCTGTTTCTTCGAATATATGTTTTGTATACAAGGAGCTAATATGACTTTTGAACTATTCTACAGCTCGAGTTCTACGATCTGCTATGTAAAGGGAAGTCTGTACTGAAGGAGCATGTTCCAGATATTTTGGCCAGTGGGTTTATTGCCCTAGATAATGGATTACACTCTGTCATACCTTGGGATGGTAAAGGCATTCCAAGTGTGCTAAGTGACTACGATGTGACAAGTGAGAAGTACAAAGGTTATCGTGATCCTTTTGGTTTATGGAGCAAAATGGTAGCTCAATGTAAAAGATCAGGGTTGTCTAAAGCTACTACTTTTGACTCAAAGAGTCCATGTGGAACCAAAAAAATCTGCCCTTATGTTGTCACGAGACGATGCAGAGGGAAAATTTTCGCTGAACTGTGAGTTAGCCTGGAATCATCTCTTTTTCTCATAACATTTGCTCTTTTTTCACCATATCATTACTAAAAAGATAGTTTTCTCATTGTATTGACCCTTCTCATGTTGCAGGAGGGAGTCACTATCCTTGGAAGATGGCCTCAGTTTGGCTTCATTTCTAGGGGAGCAATTACAAACCTTTCATTTATTGCCCCTTCCGAGGCTGGACAACTCCGCTTTATCAAAGCTTAAACAGGAACTCAGCTCTCCTTCCAGTGTCAATCTTATGGAAGTTGACTTTGTGGACTGTGGTGCCGCAGATTGGGAAATATTCCTACACATCCTCGCCATTAGAAGAAAGGATGTCGTCAGCCGCTTGACTGGATGGTATATCTGACTTACAACATGCGTTTTTCTTTTCTTTTTTTTTGGTTTCTTTTTTTAATTTAAAGCTATTCTAATTCTTTGTTTTTGTTTATCGTACATACCAATACACACGATTGTGTCCTGCGCTATTCACTGCAGAACTCAGTGTACTGTTGACCACTAATGTTTACACCGTCTCACTTGCCAACCACCTCCTCCTGCTCCCCCTCCACCCACCCGCCCAACGTACACACACACGACCGCGCACAAAGGATGGAAGAACAAGAGGAGGGAAAGAACAAGATAAATAATAAAATTATTTACTCCCCGAGCTTCCTGGTTGAGAAAGTTTCCCATCTAAGAAATGTTTGAAGTTTGCCACATCTTTTTTCTTTGCAAAAAATCTGTAGAGAAAAGGAGGGGTGCACTAATCGGAGAGAGATGTCTTACACTGTTTGCCCTGAGGAGTGCTGTAATCTCCCATAATTGTAGATTCTTTTAGCAAATATGAATATATTTCTGAAAATTAAGGAAGAAATTGAGTTTTTGGCAAAACTCCACTTGTTTTATGTGTTTGATAGTACATTGATTGGGTTTTACCCTAAAGGGTCTCACAATATATACACTACACCAAGCCTAAAATCAGTTTAATTTTCTTAAAATCTAATCACTTCCACGTCTCACAATATATACACTACACGAAACTAAGTCTATAACTGTCACCCCTTTTCACCTCACTATGGGAGATAGAAGACGTCGGGATGATTACATTTTAGGAAAAAGAAAACCTGAGATCCATTAGGGAAAAACCCCAATGTACTATAAAACCCATTACGTTCAAGTCCAAAATACGTTGACTTTTGTTTACAAAACTCTTTTTAATCTATGCGATCCACTAAACTCACTAAGCTGACGATTTAAAAGTAGTAGTTCTTTTATTTGATTTTGTGAAATTGAAATTATTTGAAATTTTCTAAAATTATGGGTGATTACCGTCTTCCCCCCTTGAGAAAGCTTCTTCCCGCAGCTTTTAGCTTGTAAGGACAATTACACCTGAAACTTGTCTTTCCTTTTGGTGCATCTATGCTCTATATGCAAATAAACTTTTTATTGCTATGCATGCGTATTCAAATGTATTTGGTAATTACTTCACAAAACTCAAATGCGCAAAATTGATATCACATCCTTCCCCCCTTTTAAGGAAGATATGTCCTCATAACTTGGCAATGTAACTTATCCAATAGGTGAGTAACTTCTCCTATGTCGTGGTTCACTCATCAAACCCTTACTAATGGTATTTCGTATTTCCCGTCGCTTCCTAATATGTCAAGCTATTTTCTAAAAATGTCAATTGGTTTGATTTCCTAAAAGTACTATTTCATAAAGAAAAGGAATTGAGGTGTTGCAATTGAGTTGTAAGGTAGGGACTTGGAGAAAATAAGGAATCAAAAGTTTGCTAGTTGATTTACTTCTTTGGTGACTTATATGGCCTCTACAGTTCAAAGTTATACGGATGTGCGTCAAATGAAATTTGGAATCTGTCTCGTTACTGTTTCCAATTTCTACTTATGAATTTATGATGTTTGTATCTTGGTCTAATGCAAGAGGAGACATCCTCTAATATTCACACTATACAAGAAAGCCCTGTGTTAGGTTTTCCACCTGTCAACGTCAAGTTATAGAATCTCTCATTTTTTGGCTTTGTTAATACAAATACTTCATCTGACATAAAGGATGCACTGTTTCCAGGGGGCACCCCATCCCAAGTAGTCTCATTGACAAAGCTGAGGAATACCTCCCCGATGATTTTGAGAAGTTGCTTTCTGTGTTTGAGGTACCTTGATAATTCGTATATTGTTTGTTTAATATCCTTCAACTATGAAAGTTGATTTCCATGACATTGACCCTCTTCCCTTGATTTTTTGTAGGGAGAAACTTGTTCCTGGATACATTCAGATATCATGGATGACAATATTTATTTGGAGCCTTTGAATAGAACCCCTGCCCTTGGCCATATAGATAATGCATCTGTCAATGGAAGCTTGAAAAATGGAGAAGCTTGGTCTTGGAAGCCTTCTCACATTCTTGACTTTAGCGATCTTTCTATTGGTGAGTGGTCTTCATCAACAAGTTATGTTTTTCTGCACTTCGCTTGCATGGTTTTGGCACCTGACTGTTGTATCGCCAGGTGACCCTATTCTTGACTTGATCCCTATACACCTGGATGTATTCAAAGGAGACACGCGGCTACTGAAACAGCTCTTATCAAGCTATAAGCTCCCATTGCTACAAAAGGACCCGAAACATAATCTCACAGACAAAACCATGAAGTTTAGGCGACCATCTTACCGTGCTATGTGAGTGTTCTTTCTATAGTTAATTGCATGTACATCTTATGCTACTCGTACAAAACATGCAGTTTTGCACCTGTAGCAAGTTTGTGGATTGTGAAATGATTTCTATCATGTATTCTTTAGCTGAAATCTGAATGTCCGATGACAGGTGTTATTGTCTTGTGCATGAGGAAAACGTCTTGGGTGCTATTTTCAGCATCTGGGAGCACTTGAGGAAATCCAAGTCTTGGGAAGAAGTTGAGGAAGAAGTTTGGGGTGTCCTCAATGACTATACGCAGTTGTCTTAGCCATTCTCATTTGACTATTGTTTTCTGCCACTGGGTCTGGGTTCGTAATACTGGCTAGAACAAGCCTAGAACGATCTTTGATGACCATTACAGCACCAACAGTTTTGGTTGTAACATCTTTCTTTTTTTGTTTTTTTTCGCCCATCCGGAAGGATCAGTGATGTATCATTCCGTTACTCTATACGTGTGTGATTGTAATTTTCTTTAATCTGCCGATTTTGGCGCTTATAAAAACATGAAAGGAGGGTTTTGGTATTCTGCAATATAATTGATTCCGCCCTACGTTTTGACTTGGTCTTTTTTTCACTTATCTAGTTCATTATGTTTCCTTGGATATCTCTCTCGTCTTGTCTATACTTGCTTTGCTGCTTGTTTAAATGATGAACTAAACCACAGCAGTGGCTGTTTGATTTGTTTAAGATTGCAATCCTACTACTAGCATCTTTAACTTCATCGCTTGTATGTTTGCGTTATCTGGCACCCTTTTCGTTCTTTCTTCTAATTCTTAGATGATGCGACGACATGGGTTATAACGGCATCCAGAATTCAAAGTGCAAGTACGCTACTGTAATCAATAACAAAAACAAAGTCAAAATACAAGTCGAAGAACTTGCCATTGTTTAACTAGTACAACTACTTTCCCTTGCTATACCTAAATCATTTCAGTCTCCCAAAACGCTTGCCTTAATATATTATCGATACTTCAGCTACATCTGAAATGTTGTGCATTGGCTTGGAGTACTGGTTTTATGGCGCCATAGTTGGCACTTGGTAGTTGGTAGGCACAATTGAAAACTTGTTATTAGTAACATCAATGACCATCTAACGAAGATCCGGACACATCCAACCCTTTCACTTAAAAGTTACTGAAACAAAGATTTCCCCATCTCATACTTGATTTCATCATCTCACAGTACCAGCGACAAGCAAGTTGCTACAGATGCTAAATTCCAGTTGGTAATAATCACTCAATGACGGGGCAATACCAACAAAAAAAACGAGAAAAGAAGTCGATCATGGAAGAAACTTAATAACAGTAGTATATTGTTCAAGACTAGAAACTTGCTCAAAACCAGCATCAATGAATACATCCACTGAAACTGAAATTTCCTAACTTCAAAAAGGGGACTAGATTAAAGGTCTAAAACTCAAAATGCCAATAGAAGACACCAAACAGTCTCATAAGAAAGCTCTTCAAGTAATTTAATGGTTCGACCAAAATCATTTCACAGAAACAGGACAGGACTTATGCAATCTCAGATGCTCTCTTGGAAGCAGTAGAGAGCTTGGACCTCCTCTTGGCCAGACTCTCACTGCGCCTCTCCCTCTGCTCCTTCAACCTTGTAGCGAGAAGCTTCTGGTACTCAACAGCATCGGCCTTAGCCTTGGAGATCCTCTTCTTCTTCAATGCAATTCTTCTGCGCTTCCTCTGGAGAGTCACTGGGGTGACCAAACGCTGGATTTTAGGAGCCTTGCTGACCTTCTTCCCTGTCAAAATCAAAATGATAACCAAGGTTAGAGAAGTAAGCACAAGCAACACTGATATTATTTCTTCAGCCGCACATAATGAACTGAAAGGTGGTAGCCCATACCTGCTTTGGTGGTGAACTCCCTCCTGTATGTGTTGACGTACTTGCGGACATCATCCTCCTTGGAGAGGTTGAAGAGCTTGCGGATCTTGGAAGCCCTCTTGGGACCCCTCATTCTGGGCTTCTCAGTGTCAGTGAGGCCAGGAAGATCATTGTCTCCCTTCTTGACAATAGTAAGGTTGATAACAGAGAGGTCAGGGCTGACAATGCAACCACGAACAGACTTCCTGCGACGCTCTCCATCACGTCTTCCGTGACCACGGAAACAGGGTGTTCCTGTCAGCCAGTACATGAAAACTCGGTTGTACAATCTAAACTACTTACCCACAACCAACATATAATTTCAATTTCATTGAACATAGACAACAACAAAGTTGCATCAACCATGCCAATAGTAGCTTAATATGACAGACAACAAGGCTTGGATGCAAACCTCTGTGGAGCAAAAGGCGGACTCTGCCAGGGGTCAGAACACCCTGCTTCATGGGGAAACCCTGCTTGTCACAACCTCCCATAATCTTGAAAACGTACCCCTTGAATTCCTGCATAAAGGAGAATAAAATTAATTTTTGCATCAGTCAAAAGGATGGCCAAGCATACAACGAAGATGTGAGAATACATACATCCCCAAGAGCTTCTCCTTGAACCTCCTGTGAGATCCTCTTGTCATAGAATGCACGGCTGTTCATCATCAAACCAGTGCATCATCAGCATGACACAATCAAAGAAAACAGTGCTAAAAATATCACAAGTAATGAACCCACAAAATACAATCACAACGTACATAGCCCAATCACCAGAGTCATGACGGAGCTTAAGATAAGAAACAGCAATGGTTACCAGCTATGGATGTTCCACAAGGTAACACCTCAATGACATGCATGTTTGAGTAAAATGTACGAGCACCTGAGTGCACAAAGCCATAAAAGTAACGGCAATAATGCAAGCATTGGTTATCTCGCGTCATGAAACTGATATCGGCAACACAAAGGGCTGAATGCATTATCTGCTCGATGAGCGAATGCACCAGTGACGCATATACATTGCCTTCACCTATTTCTAGTTCTACAGAATCTAAATTCACCGATGAATTGACGTTATACATGAAATCACGCAATTTCACCACTTCAACAAACCAGAAACTAATCTAGATGAAGCAACCTCTCACATCTTTACTCTTTCATTATATCAAACAATTAAGTTCGAAAATCAAAATATGACAACCGTTATTATTTCACAAAACAATCAACAAAAACAACGTAAATTTCATTCAGGTAAAACAGTTCATACAATCACTAAACATAGAAATGCAACCACAATACCTAAGTCGATTAAAACACAATATCATATTCGACTACGCGATGAACATAAACGCATACCGTTGCGAAATGAACAACAAAGAAATACGATTAATTCGACCAAATATACATTCCTATAAGAAAAAACAATCAAACAAACAAATCCAAACAGATATAATTGAAGTTTCACGAAATCAAAGCTCAAGTATAAGAAACAATCCATACAATCGAAAACTAACACAAACTTTACGGTGAAAACTAGTATATGTGAAAGAAAAAGAGAGCAAAATAGAGGAACTAACAGTTTCTGCTCGTCATCGATTTCGATCTTCTTCTGGCACCCTGTGGTAGGGTTAGCAACGTTGAACTGCAATCATTCAAACGAAAACAAGCACAAACAACATTCAATAAATCATATTAACTAAGTAAACAGCTGAGCGAAATCAACGAAACGACATAAACAACACGAGTTTTGGAGAGAGAAACCATACCTTCATGGTTGCTTTAGGCGAGAGAGGAACGGCTCAGGGAGGAGTATGGCTATTTGTGGATGTTTGATTTTAGGGTTTTACAGGTATTTATTGGTGACGTTTCTGGACNNNNTAA
>ONZA01000476.1:1381-12125 GCA_900322205.1 Kewa caespitosa
CCCCCAGAAAATACCTTCTTAAGGGGTATTTATAGAAGGTCTCCCTCGATTAGCGCACCCTGGTGGAGGATCAATGGTGCTGGAGCACGTCTGGTCTTTTCCAATGACGGTAGACCACATCACGTGGCCATGAATGAGAACATTCTGTTGGAATTGATGTATGTGCCGCCATCTCTTGGCCCCTCGTCCTTGGCCTAGGACTTAGATCGGGCCAAAAATGTCCTTTTGTATAAGTGTCCTGCCAGCTCATCCTACCCCGCTCCTCTAGTGATCGCACTTTCAAGTCCCGGAAAAGGGGGGACTAGAGCCGTTTGAACCCAGGTTGAGTATTGTTATGTTCATGGGAGTCGGGAGGGTCATTATTAGGTTGATGATACCCTTCCACTACCGAGTTGAGCCCTTCCTCATTTGATGAGGTAGGGGGACTCCCTTATTCGGACTCATTGGAACTCATGCATCATGGAGGATTGCAAATGGACGCTGGGTTGGAACCCAACCAAGCCCGAGGTAATCAAGACTCCGAGCAGGGCCTCGTGGGACTTCAGAGTAGCTCTTTGAAGGATAAATAGACTCTCCTGGCCCCTTTGGGTTGTCTCCAAAATACTCAAAGATCCTACACCATGAAAGCACCATGCTTCTTCAGTACATCACAATTTTTCTTTGATACATCCACTCTAGCAGCCCTAGAAGACAAAGCAAATAGAAGGCTCCCCTTCAGTCATACATAAGAAGCAATCTTCCAAATTCTCTCAATAATTATCTGGGCTCTGCCAAAAATGTTCATTAGTAACAGTTAAAATCACTTTTTATAGCGGTTAAACCCGCTATTGAAGCCCTTGTTATTGTAGGAGGGCATCAAAAGATAACGGTTTCATTCTCTATTATGATAGAAGGTTTTAGAGCGGCTAAAGTGACCACTATCTTAGTTTTGTTTTAGACCGTTAACAACAAATCTCAAGAACCTCTGTAATAGGATTATTTGTACTCTTATATAGTGGGCTATATTGTAACTGATGTAATAAATTTTCTTAAATAAAAAAAGTAGAAATACATAAAATGCAGTACCACAATGTTAATTCCTAGTAATACATTCATTATTTACACAATAAAGTAATAATTTGATTATTAAATTTACCATTAGCATGAAAAAAAAATGGGGAAAAAAACATCCTTCATTATATCAATATCTCAATAACCAATATTATGAACACGGAAAACACTAGCATAATAGCGCACAACATCCAAGTTTTCAAGAAAAAGAAATAGAGAAAAAAATCAATGTATGTATGACTAATCACAATCAATACTAGTATCATATATGTGGCTACATGTATAGATTTGGAGGAACTCGATGCCGCCCCATTTGCTTGAATTGCTATGCTTCAGTAGCTATAAAGATGTAAACCCTAGTCTCTAGTTAGTACAATGGCCATCAGAGACTCATACACCATAAGAATCAATGCTTCTTATTTTGTTCTCACCTTAGCACTAGTAATACCCTCATAAATATGCCTAGAAAGAAATTTGCAATACTAAACTTCATCTAAAAGTTCAATAAATAAAAATACAACAATGCAAGATAAGCTGCCTAAAGAATCATTAAAGGATAGGGATGAAAATGAAAAGTTCAGGGCACAAGGCAAGTGCCCTATGTTACCCGGACTCTTCATTTTACTTTAAGTACCTGTGTCCGACACTCGACATTCGGACATGGGTATGAAATCCGTGCCCAATCCTCCAATTTACACCCGGACACTTCTACTCCTACGAACTATAAATCGATGACGATAAGTGATTTAAAATGAGGGAGAAAGGACCTTCATGTTATGAAAGCATGTTCATAAGTTGGCTTGAGTTAAGAAAATGTATCAAGTTCTTGTGAACAAGACAACTAAAAATGTGTATTTAATTTTCACGCATTTGCATACAGAATAGTTCAATAACAAAGGAATATCTTTTAAAATTCGCAATAATGTTTCAAAAATAATAAATCCCCGCACCCGTGTCCAAATTTAGGACAAAGTCCAAGTGTCCAACATTTTAAGTCATGACGAGTCGGATCCCTGGATACGTACCCGTACCTGACACCCTCACCCGAGTCCATGTAACATAAAGTGCCTCCTCTGAGTGCACTTGAGTATGAGAATTTCAAAACTTAATGTAGTCAATAACCCCAGTGAAACACATGTTTGTACATGAGTTACAACAATATTTATAGTAGTATGGAGTAACGAGTAATGGAGCATACTATCAACACAAGATTATCTTCTAGAAAGCATGATTGCACTTTTCATGATAACCAATAACCTTACAAGTACCTGCAGCCAGTAGTTTAAGGCATTATTGAAGGTACTACTATTTGTATGTAGAATGAACGTTAGAAAACTTATGGAAAAATAGAAAACTATTTGTTTAACAGTAAAAAAGAAAACATCCCTAAAAGAGGTGTCATTCAGCCCCTCTTTGAGTTTGGCAGTAAGTCCCTGAACTTCATACTTGACTTGTGACGTTAATGAAAAGGGGAAAAAGCAAAAAGAAGATGGGTCGTTGGCATACATATTTTCAACTTTGGTCAATGCGTTCTGGACAACTCATCTGCAATGACGGTTACCAGGGGAAAGATAGATCATACAAATTATTACAAACAAGAGTTTTCTGAGTCATGATACATATAAGAATGTGATAAGAGAACTTACAACTCAACCAACACTCAACTTCACGATTTCTAAGGAACATTTTTTGGTAATATTTTTACCGAATGAATGGCTGCCATGAAATCAGTGAAATAACAAGGCTTTATTAAATGAAAACACAAACCATCAAAAATCATGAAAAGCTTTATATTCACTCATGAAATCTCCACAAGGATCGGTCAACAAATCCCCTCGCTAATGAAAGAAAAAGAAAACAATAGGTTAAAAGCAGGAACTGCTATCAAACTTACACTACAGTAAAGGGGTTGAGTGTTTGAGTTGCGCTGCAAAAATGACCAAGAAATAGTGATCCCCACCTTCCTAAGCCCAATCAGCAAATGAGAAATGTCGGGATGAAAAATAGATCACCTCAAGCGCAAGAGTTGTAATTGTCACAATACAAACATTGCCTACAATGTTCACTCTATATGACACCTTGTAGAGAGAATATAACTCAAATGCTTGACTTTCTCATTGACATAATTGTGTTTATATACAACTGTTACCCTAGAACAACTTGGGCTTTAGAATTTAAACCTACTACGTTATGTACCAGCTACAAAATAGGGCCCAATACTCCCCCTCAAGTTGAAGCATTCGGATTTGCAATGCCCAACTTGCCAACTATATATGAGAATTGCTTTTGACCTAGCGCCTTTGTAAGCACATCAGCAAGCTGGTCATTGGACCGAACATGCGAAGTAGCTATAAGACCTGACTGGAGTTTCTCACGAACATAGTAACAGTCGATATCAATATGGTTTGTTCTCTCATGAAAAACTGGATTAGAAGCAATATAGAGAGCAGCAATATTATCGCAACAAAGTCTCATAGGTTGAGAGTGAACTATGCCAAGGGATTGTAATAGATGACGAAGCCACACACATTCGGCAGTGGTGTTGGCCATTAAGCGGAATTCGACCTCGGCAGTAGATCGCGAAATAGTGGCTTGCTTCTTTGTTTTCCATGAGATAGGAGACTAACCAAGAAGCACGAAGTAACCAGTAATGGAGGGTCGAGACAATGGACAACTGCCCCAATCGGCATCGCAATATGCTGTGAGCTAAAGATTGCTGTGAGCACTAAGAACCACACCTTGGCCTGGCGTACCTTTCAAATAGCGAACCACACGCAAGGCAGCACCCCAATGTTGTTGGCGAGGAGATAGCATAAACTAAGCCAACACATGCACATAGTAACAAAGCTCAGGCCGAGTTATGGTGAGGTAAATCAAATGACCAACCAAGCGACGATAAGGCTTGGGATCAGAGAGCAGTGGTCCATCAGCGAGAGCAAGCTTATGATTCTGTTCCATAGGAAACGACGCAGGTTTGGCCCCAAGCAATCCAGTCTCTGTCAGAATATCAAGAGCATACTTACGTTGTGACAAAAAAATACCATCTTGATTACGGGCAATTTCAATACCCAGAAAGTACTTAAGCTTCCCTAAGTCCTTCATATGAAAGCAAGAATTTAGATAAGCCTTCAAAGAAGCAATGCTATCTGTATCATTGCCTGCAATAATAAGATCATCCACATAACAAGAACACATAAGGATGAGCACGATCGGTGCAAGGTGAATAGGGAGTTATCGGCATGAGACTGAGTGAAACCAAAGCGCTTTAATGCACCTGCAAGTTTAGCAAACCAGTTCTGAGGAGCCTGACGTAAACCATAGATGGATTTGTGGAGGCGACAAACTTGACGAGGATGAGTGGTTTCGAAACCAGGCGGTGGGTACACATAAACCTCCTCCTCGAGGTCACCATGAAGGAAAGTATTATGGACATCCATCTGACATAGATCCCAATGACGAGCAGCTGCAACTGCTAACAGAGTACGGACAATCACCATTTTTGCCACTGGAGCGAAGGTTTCATCAACATCTTGACCCTCAACTTGGCTGTTGCCACACGCAACAAGGCAAGCTTTGTAGCACTCGATCGAACCATCACTTCTGTACTTGATACGATATACCGATTTTCTAGGAATAGCTCGCTTGCCATATGGGAGAGATTGGAGAGACCAAGTGCCTGTGTTCTCAAGAGCATCAATTTCAAGTTGCATAGCAGCACGCCATTTACCATCTTGCTTAGCCTCACGGTAGGTGGAAGGCTCCTTGGCTAATGTGATAGCTGCAAGAAAAGCTCGATGGGCCACAGAGAAAATATCACAAGGTAAATAGTGAGCAAGAGAATACTGTGTACCTGGCGTAACTGATGAAGTTGATAGAGCAGGTGGGTCTATGTTTGATGAAGCAGCGGGAGGATCAACCCAAAAAACTGAGTTGAGGCATACATAATCTTTGAGACGAACACTGGGCAATTTAGTCCGACAACCTTTACCCATTGGAGGTGAGTGAGAAGATAAGCTCCCCCTATCAGGAGAAGTACCATCAGTGGTGGAGGAACTCCCCCTAATCGGTGTGAGAGAGGAGCTGACGGCGTCAGTAAGAGAGTCCTGGTGCTGGAAAAGAAGTGTCCCGATCAGAAGACAGAGGCTGGACCAAGGACGACTCAGGGGAGGGCGTTGGCGACGGAGCCTCAAGAAATAATCCCTCATCATCCGCAATATAAGATGGCTGTGTTGCAGTCACTGTGGGTTGCAGAGTAGGTTCACAAAATGGGAATGAGTCCTCGATGAAGGTGACATCACGAGACACAAAAATCTCCGTTGTTTCGAGGTCATAAAACTTCCATCCCTTCATGCCCAAGGGGTAACCAATGAAAGCACATTTCCTACCTCAGGCTGCAAACTTATCCCGATCACGAGACTGGTGGTTAGCATAACACAAACAACCAAGGACACGTAAGTGTTTGTATGTAGGGACTTTACCATATAAAACCTCATGTGGAGTTTTACCATTGTTGAGTGCGGATGGAGTGCGATTGATTAAGTAAGCAGCAGTAATAACACAATCTCCCCAAAAGACAATAGGTAGCGAAGCTTGAAAGCGCAAGGCACGTGCAACATTCAAGATATGGCGTTGTTTACGCTCAACACGTCCATTTTGTTGTGGAGTTTCGACACATGAATGTTGATACAAGACACCCAACTCCGCAAAAAATGGTTTCAATCTATTAAATTCAGTGCCATTGTCGCTACGCACAATCTTGATAGACCGGGAGAATTGTTTGTTGACCATAGCCATAAACTTTTTGAAAAGATCAGGAACCTCAGTTTTGCTCACAAATAAATGAACCCAAACACAACGAGAGAAGTCATCAACAATTGAGAGGAAGTAAAATGCACCACATGTAGAATCATGTCGATAAGGACCCCAAACATCAATATGTATAACCTCAAACGGTTCAATAGCACGACTTTCACTAGAAACAAAAACATCTCGAGTTTTCTTAGCATGAAAACAAACATCACAATTCTTATCATGACTAGACAAACTACGTGTCGCAGATTCAATAGGAAGCAAACTGAGTGCTCTGGAAGAAGGATGCCCCAAACATTGATGCCAAACGGAGGAAGCCGTGTCTTTAGTCACCAAGTTGGCACGAGCGTGCATCGATCCCCGATAAACATAGACACCACCGGACCGCTCACCCACTCCAATCAGCTTCGTCAGCTAACGATCCTGTAAAACATAAATCTGATTATTGCTCACAAAATATCCATTCAAATCATCAAGAACTAAAGTAATAGACATGAGATTGCATTCTAAATGGGGAACAAGTAGCACTTGTTGGAGAATTAGGCCACTCCCAAGATCAGTCGTGCCAACATATATATTGAGCATGTGATATCGACCCATTAGGTAAGCGCACAGGAACAGACGCAATAGGCACAATATTAGTCAACTGAGAGTGTTGTCTTGTCATGTGGCACGAGGCACCAGTGTCCATGATCCAAGTATGCAAGTGAGACTCACCAATAAGCTTGTCGGTAGAGATAGGTTTATTTGTTTGCAAATATGAAAGGAGAGAGTTCCATTGTTCATAGGTAAGAGTCGGAAGAGGATTACGATCAGCAGCAACGGAAAAAGCAGGCTCGGTTTGGACGACGTTGGCTACTACTGCCTGATTACGGCCACGATCGCCACGCCCCCTCGGTTATTACGGCCACCACGGCCTCGACTACCACGGCCACGTCTTCTGCTGTTTTGATCATCATCGGGAAAGCCAATGATTTGATGACAATCTTGAACCTCGTGACCAACCCGTTTACAATAAACACAATGAGGGCGGTCATTACTTCGGGTAGAGGAAGAAGATGAGGGGACAGCAGGAGCACTAGACGAAGAAGATGTGGCATGAACAGCGAAACCAACGGCATCGGTACGTTCTTCCTTTGCCCTGCCTACTTGACGATGTGTTTCTTCTCGGGCTACAATGGCATATGCACCACTCAGATCAGGAACGGGACTACGGCTGAGAATATTAGAGCGAGTCATCCTAAAGATAGCACGATCAAGACCCATAAGGAACTTGTGTAGCCGTTTGGTCTCACGCTCCTCACGAACGACTTTGGCAGCATTGTGACACACGCATCTGCCACAAATACAGTCTGGAATTTTCTGAAAACCAACGAGTTCGTCATATAGATTCTTTAGATGTCCGTAGTACGAGGCAACGGGGAGACCCGGTTAAGTGAGGTCATGAATACTCTCACGGATTTGATGAACACGCATAGGATCGACGACGGCATATCGATGTCGAAGGTCTTCCCACAGTTCTTGAGTACTTGACATGAAACTGACATGGGAACGGACTTCGGGACCAAGAGTTTGCATAATCCAACTTTGGAGCAAGGAGTTGACGGGTGTCCAGTCCGCAAAGTCAGGAGAGTCGGCAGTGGGTTTGGTGACGGTAGCGTCGAGGAACCCATGTTTGCGTTTCGCTGCGAACGCATGAAGGATGGCATTGGCCCATTCGTAGTAATTCTCTTGTCCTTTGGGTATGATGTTGGTCAAGACAAGACCGGGAGTGTCTGATTGATGAATAAAGAAGGGGTTGAGATGTGCTTTTGTGGGATCGTGTTTGGGTTGATCATCACCACCGCCGGACATGGCTGCTGGAAGCTTGAGGGGGACGACAGAGGGGGTTAGTAGGGGTAGGGTTTTCAGGATCTAGGTTAGCCTGATACCATGTAGAGAAAATATAACTCAAAGTCTTGACTTTCTCATTGACATAATTGTGTTTATATACAACTGTTACCCTACAACAAATTGGGCTTTAGAATTTAAACCTACTACGTTATGTACCAGCTACAAAATAGGGCCCAATACACCTTTATTGAGTAACTGATGCATGAAGTCATCACCTTCTGGGTTATCCCAGAAATCAAAAGACTCCTTGACCTCCTGTTTAAAACAAATAACAATAACTGAGGATCAGACAGATAAAAGTCTTAAGTAGTTTTTGCATCTAGTTAACCTTACTAACCATGTGTTTGGCCTAACTTTTCAAAAGCTACTTCTACTTATTAAAAGTGCTTTTTTGAGGAGCTACTTTGAATAGATTTTAAAAGTATTTGGCCTAACATAAAATAAAAGTCCTTTGAAGGATATATTGTCGACCAAGCTTTCATAATAGTGCTTAACAAATTTTTTCTTTTGTATAAAATAAAAATTCACAATAATCTCATAAAAAATACACAATAATTCAAAATTTCATATAATGAAACTTTTTCTAAAGAAAAATGAGAAGATTACATTCGCTTAATGTCAGATAAATGATATTGCAATCATTAGCCTTTGAAAGGTGCAAGACAACCCCTTATATTAGGATTTACCCGGAATCACAAGATAATATCGTCCTAAAAGAGGGCCAAAAAAAAAAAAAATCAATCTAACTAGAAACATATACTAGTGCGAAATGTATACTCCATAGGAAGCTTAAATCATTGCATGAGCTACGGATCAAGGGTAACCGTTGATAATATACGCAATCAACAATTCCCATATGTTCACTTGCCCGGTCAAAAGCTAAGATATGCCAAAAGACCAAGAAGTATCCATCATAATTCATGAGTAAGATTCAGATGCTCAAGGTCAAGACTGGAGCAGTATTTAAAATACCATTTCCTAGCTCCCTTGAATACTCTAAGCATCATTTACACATTTTCAAATCAACAAAGGCTCTTTTAAAGAAGCTTTGGTTACCCAAAAAAAAAAAAAAAAAAAAAAAACCAACTTTGGTTGGTACAGTGGATTGTTTTTGGCAAGAAAAAATGTCAACTGCAAAGGACCATATATGGACGAAGAACATGAATTATCAAAAAAAAATTAGAATACAATGGCAAACCAAAGAAAACTAAACAAAAACATTATGAGTACAAGTTTCGCCAATGGCATCTAATTGATAAACATTAATACAACACTTGAACGGCAAGCTAGCTAAATTGTGAGATTTCGCCGTTTGATTCACTTCCCTAAAATAGTGAGCCACCTTCTTCTCATTTGTATTCTTCACAAGATCCCCTGTGACCAGTACAAGCATGATACCTGGTTGATGGTGTTCTTCATGTTTTTCCATGAAATTAAGATAAACCTCATGAGCCATTTCAGTTGAGACTAGAAAATGATTCTGCTTCAATCGTACAATTTCACAATTCCTTGACTCTCCTCTTTCTCTCTTCATCATACAATTTTAACTTGCCTCTTCCATCACCCAACACCCACCACTTTATAGAATTTGGTATGCGCTCGCAGCAAAAACTAACTTCCTGAAGCAACCTGTTGACAACAAAATAGTGTCACCCCTATGACCCTATGACGATAACTAGTTTAGGAAATCTTTTTTGTACATTTTTAGCATGCGAACTAGTAAAAACCAAGGTCAATCAAAGCCAAGGGGCAAAATGGTCATTTTACCACACCCTAGAGACTTCTAGATCCTTCTCTTAACTTGTCGGCCAAGGAAAGCCAAAGCTTAACACGCAAGAAAGTTCAAACGCCAGCGAATATGCTTTTAATCGCTGAGAACCCAACGATTATGGGAAATATCGCTAGGCACCTAGCGAATATGTTCATATTCGCTGGGTCTTAAAATGAATTTCTCCCTTATTCGCTGTTCGTTGAGCTTTCCTAACTGTTTCAACCAAGCACTTGGTTCAGTTTTCAGCGAATATCACCATATTTGCTGGGCACCAAATGATTTTGGGTTTATTCGCTCCATGTCCAAGTGGATTTCTTCATACTCGATGGGCCATGGTGCATTAAATTTTACGATCCTACATAAACTTATGCATTAACCTTACGGCAAAGAAATAATTCATATCCAAAACTCTACAAAAATCTCTCAGCAACGACAAACTCATTTTCTTCAAAAGTTCAAGCATTTTGTTCACTTATTTCTCATATTTTTCATGTCGCAAAAGCCACAGAAAAGCCAAAAAAACAAAGCCAAAAATATAAATACAATAATACAACATTTCACGTGTTAGAAATTTCAACAAGAATCCCGACCTAAGGTAGGCTCTAAAGGGTCTTCCCTTCCCAAGGCAATCCTTGGAAGGGGGTTCTAATTTTTATTTTTTTTTTATTTCATTTTATTATTTTTTACGTCACAAAATTGGAGAAAACAATAATTCAATGTTATTTTCTTTATGTTTAGACTCAATTTTTTTAATGTACATATATTTTCTTTTTGTTTTGAGTCATGAATTTAGGGTAATAACAATTCTATGTCATTTTCCTAAATAACATGACTTTGTGTGTGTGTGTGTGTGTGTGTGTGTATTTATTTATGTTCCTTTGTTTATTAATTTATTTTTTTTTGTTTCCACATTTTTTTATTTTGTTTTCATTTTTGTACATTCTTCCTCTTTTTTTTATTCCTTTGTCATTTTTCATTTTATTTTTCTTGCTTTTCATTTTTGGCATTTCATTTCCTTTTTCTTTCACATTTTTATTTATTTTTCTTATTTTTATCCTTTATTTTATTAAGTCACATAATTCTAAAAAGTAATAATTTCAATATTACATTTTAGGGTTAAAAGACTTATATTTGTATATTATTATTCTATTTATTGTATGTTTACTTTGGTTGCTCATTCGGTAACATTTACCCAATGGACATATATTTGTGTTATTTGCC
>ONZA01000476.1:46759-59047 GCA_900322205.1 Kewa caespitosa
GGGTCCTCCCCTCCCGAGACAATCGTTGGGAGGGGAATTATAATTTTTTTTTCATTTCTTTTCATTTAATTTTCTTTTATGTCCCAAAATGGGAGAAAATAATAATTCAATATTATTTTCTTTAATTTCAGACTTATATTTTATTTTCATTTTCCTTTCATGAATATTTATTTTTTTTTCTTCATTTTTAAGTCATGAATTTTGGGTAATAACAATTTAAGGTTGTTTTCCCTATATGAAATGGCTTTATTTTCCTTTTATGTACCAATTTTGTGGGGATTACGCGCGCTAATTTTCGACTTCTGCCATTTTTCTAGTGGGAGGGCCGTGGCCACAACAATATCAAATCCGCTAGGGATTGAAATTAAAGAGGGTGAAACTTGAAAACGAGTTAGGAAAAAAAAACTTAAATCGATTTGGTTCGAAAATGCATCATTTTCATGTAGTAATGCAGACGCACAACCTAGGTATCTCGCAATCAATCCCTAGGGGACGAGTTTGATTACATGGAGGATCCATTTGATTCTCCATGCATATCGTAAACGACTCTACACTCACAACCTTTCTTTCATCTACTCAATGAAAGCAAAAGCAGTAACTTACGGCGCTTATGCATTCCATAATGTAGTGAGTACACCCATATATCGTGGGAGCCTTATTTTTAACTAAACTAGTCATCTAACCTTAGCGGAACTAGATCCATTGTTTAGGTGATATGCATAGAGAGCATATATCATTTGCATGCTTGACATTTGGATATGTGTCTTGCATTTGGAGTGAACCGTAAACCGGGGGGCTTTATGGTTCATTTTCCCCGTTAGAAGTTTTGGTTTTTCTCTTAGACCTTTCTTCTTTTTACCATTCTAATTAGTTTGTGCTTAAATTTATGGAAAAATCCGTTCATTAGACCTGCGGAGAGGACAATCAACTTCGTAGAAGATCGCCTCCACCACCACCGATCTCGACTCCGCCACGTTCGCCTTCTCCCGAACCCAAGTCACTACCTCCTTTGTTCATACGAAAACTAACTTTTGAAATGGAGAAACCTACCTTCCAAGATCTCGCCCTTCTCATCCAGAACTTGACCAAAAAGGTTAACCAAATGGAAACCAAGAACATCGAGAAGTTGACCCAATCAAGGGAGAGCTGAAAAAATTTGAGTCTGTCCTGAAGCATAACAGACTTTTCAACCAATACCATGACATCGAGGGGATTATCCCTAACCTTACATGCACTCTATCCGATAAGACACTCCTTTCGGACTTGCCTAAGTTTACCACTACCCTCACTCTTAAGGGTATTGATAAGGAACTGGTCCCCACATATTTCCTATGTCCTTAGATGGGCCTGCCTCTAGCTGGTACTACGAACTCGATACTGAATGAGTCAAAACCTGGAAAGAAATAAGCCGAGAGTTCCTAGCTTAGTATTTATATAATACTGAGATTCCCATCACAATGCGAGAATTAGAAGCCACTAAGCACCTCACAGGTGAGGCTTTCATGACCTTCATCAATAGATGGAGAGAGAGGGCTGCCCATATGGTGAATAGGCCATCGGAAAGAGAACAAGTACGTACCATAGTACGCAATTCGAGGCCCGAATTTAGGAAACATATGATTTTCCAACCTATAAGTACTTTCCTCCAACTCACGGAGGTAGGATTGGCGATTGAGGACGAGCTTCCCAACTCGGAAGCAAAATGGGCTAAGCGCAGTAATAACAACAATACCACCAAGCGGAACAATACCGCGAAGGTGAACGAGGTTAATGTCCTCAACGAGGGCGTACCTCAACGTCGGGAGCGATGAGCCTATACCCCATTGGGTATGACTCTCACCTAATCTCTCGAGCTCTTATTAAAAAAGAATAATTTACAGATGTCCCATAAGACAAACGGTCCAAGAGCTACGATTTATCAAAATACTGTAAGTATCATCATGGAAAGGGCCAGAAAAGCGATAAGTGCTAGATCGTAAGAAGCGCGGTCCAAGACCTCATTAACAATGGCACATTACCATTGCCGAAGGCTTCACGTGCCCCAAATAACATTAAGAATCCCCTCGCATCTCACGAGGAGTTCATTTTCGCTATATCAAACGACGACCTAAGATTCGATCCCACCTTACTTATCAAACCCATATCACCGGATGGCCATCTAAGCATTAACAGGATATGGGACAGTGATGAAGAGGATGCACAGGATGCATCCCTAAGGTGCGACATAATTTACGACGACACATGGCTTTCCAAACATGAAGTTTGGGAAGGCAAATTGGACAATCTTACAAGGTCATGCAGGTATTACGGGAAGAAAGATGGTCCACCCTAGACCAAGGATAACCTGGCTAACAAGGGTAAAGAAGTAGTGGCATAAGATCCAGACGATAACACCTTGTTAAACCAATTAAAAATAATGAAGGCCGATGTTACCATCTGGCAACTCTTAGCATCATCTCTAGAGCATAGGCAAGCAGTCCTTGTCGAACTCAACAAAATATATATCTCACCTGAAACATCTCCCGCCAAACTTGTGAGTTTCTCAATGGAAGAAAGATTGCCAACCACGATCACGTTTTCAGACGAGGACTTACCGAAAGAATGTTGTAGTTACAATAAGGCACTATAGCTTATTGTGACGTGTAATCAGCACCACGTACCCATGACACTCGTTGATAATGGGTCCACAGTAAATGTATGCCAACTTAGAACCGCAAAACGTTTAGGCATCCAATATGACCTTGCACAAACATGACAGGGCTTACTGGTCTACGATAATTCTTGGAGAAGCGTACTCAGCACCATGAGCATCAATGTCACTCCGTAATTGATATAACATCCACCTTCAACCTACTCTTATGACGATCTTGGATCCATAGCATCAATGTCGTCTCCTCCACCCTTGACGAGAAAGGTAAAAAGGTTGTCCATGTGATCGAGGCTGACCAAATGAAGGTCACCTTATCCAAGACTCTCGTCTTACAAATAGACCACGGTGACGAAGAATAAGACTTTTGAGGCTTTGACCCCAAAATTAACACCATAGAGGATGAACAAGTTTCTTTTGATTTTGATCCTCACTCCAACCTCCACGTCAATGCCATCCTTCGAAGAAAGGGCTACATGCCCGCGATGGGTCTAGGAAAGCATGCCCAGGGCCCGAGTTCATTTCAGTGAGCACAAACCTCACGTTCGGCCTAGGCTATGCTCCCTTGATAAGAAATTAAAGAATTGACATCGAGGGAGGCCAAAAGAAAGAGGGCCATACGAGAAGGTATTCCCTTCGATAGCCCTAAGCTCATTTATCCTCATACCCTAAACGGACATTTCGTCTAGGCCGGTGAAAACTTTCCTTACTATGGATTTCTTGAACCACATTACCTTAGAGAGGAAGGCATGTTAATCTCAGGATTCAAATATTCGAGGATTGCAACCTTCTGGAAAATTAAATCCCTAAGCTTCAGAACCAAGTACCTCTAGATTGGGCTCAACCTTTACCACATAACGCTTTTGGTCTCCTTTTCGGGCAAGAGAAGATTCGAGTGCGAGAAAATGACAATGTAGTTCTAGTGATCCAGAATCAAGAGTTCGACCCCTCCAAGTTGATCGCACCCACCACCAGGATGCTAGAAGGATGGAGCCATACCTGCAAGTGGACAACTTCGGACGAGCGCAATTGAGCATCACCATAGGAGAAGAACCTATGCTCGAGTCTAAAAATTCTAGTTCTAGCGATTCTGATTTCGATGCTAGTGTAAGTCATCTGTTCCCGAGCGAATTAGGAAGCTTGACTCCCCCATTTCCAAAGTGTGTGATCCCTCCATTGATGTCCTCTTTGACGATATTAATTAAATGAATGATGATTCTGCTTAATCCTTTGATTGTTTTGTCACTAATGAATCCACTAACAATAAGTTACTTATGCAGGTCATGCTTGAACATGAGCAAAAGACTTCGGTAATTGAAGAAACCGAAACGATTAACTTGGGAACTAACGATAAACAGCAAGAAGTGAAAATCGGTCTGACTCTAGATGAGATATCCAAACTAATGGAGGTAGTCCTTTTCATTGAGACCGAGATACCTTCTCTTAGGGTAGTTTTAGAAGGCGATATTCCCGAGATCGACTGGGTAAGAGAAAGGTACGAGAATTCAGTCTTGCTAGATGAAAGGCATCTAAGTTCCTTACACAATGTTGAAAATGTATCAAAGAAGGGTAACTTGGGCCTTCAATAAAAAGGTACAACCACGATTGTCAAAATAAGGGGATTTGGTTTTATAATAAGATCGAGCACGCATATGAGACCCACGCAGTAAGTTTAGCCCAAATTGGTTGGGACTGTACATCATCAAGAAAATCCTTTCCGGAGGAGCGATTCTACTCATGGATCTAGATGGACTAGAATTTTCACAACTAACCAATTTAAACCAATTAAACAAAACACATAAGTTCCCAAGCTTAATAATTGTTAATGCCCATACACTATCAAAGATAATATTAGGCAAAAAACAAAAAACAAAAAACAAAAAAAAAAACAACACAAAATCCTTTATCATCTCGAATTGCGTTCAGCCTTATTCCCATTCTGATACGGAGGTAACCCGCAAGGGCCCGGCCTAAATAAAAACAATATCACCATCTTCAAATCACTTTGCATATGAATAACGTTTGGCCTGATTCCCACTGGGATATGTAGGTATCCGCAAGGGCCTGGCTTATTCAACAAATAAATAAACATTTCTCTTTCCAAAGAATATGTGCAAAGAAAATGCATTAGCAGAATGTACTATGCTCAACACTATGCCCATAGTAAAAATGGTTGGGTTTTAATCTCTTTGGCCTCAAATTATCAAATATAATTTGAACCAATCAAAAAATATGTGCACATAATTTTGGAAAGGACATTCTCTTTACTGAGATTGTGAAAGTTGAGCATATGTTGAATTATTAAGGTTTTAGTTTTTATTTTCTTTAAACCTTAATGAATATATGTTTCGGAAAGAGACATTCTCTCATTTCCGAAAAGATATAAACAATACACGGTAAAGAGAATTAACAATACCCTAAAAAAAAAAAAATGCAAGAACAATCTGGGCTTCAACCCAGCGAATATGGACATATTCGCTGGGAGCCTAGCGATTTCATCTATATTCCTTGGCTCTCCAGCGATATTTCTAAAATTCACTGGAGTTCAGCCTTTTGCTTCCCAAACAAAAGCAAAACAGCAAAACGATTCAAAGAAGTTGATGCAAAATTGAATAACAAACAAACAAAGATGATAAAAGATTAATTTTTATTGATTCATAAAGTCCAATTATAAGGATTTTAAAATGACAAAATAATTCCTAGAGTGGGAATTAACAGAAGTACATCATTCAAATCCTAGTCTAAGGACCTATGCATTCTACTGCTCCTTCTCCTTGGAGGACGACGAATCTTGGGGGGAGTCGCGCTTGTGCTTGCCTCATCCTTGTGATGCCAAAAGAGGTGAGTCTTCTTCCTCTTTTTGGGAGGCGTCTCATCCACGAAACGAACCTTTGAAGCTGGGGGCTTCGCCTTGGCCTTCTTCTTTTGCGGTGGAGGAGGTTTCTTTTTAGGTTGTTTAGAAGGTGGTGCTTGCCTACTAAAATATTGCCTCTCATTCTCCCTAGACTCCTTACGCTTGTTTCGATCCCCACAAAACATCCACACAAGGTAGTGACCAGTTACGAATGGCGACAAGGTCTTGCGATGCAATACCCAACGTGGGTGTTCTTTCTAATAATTCCCCCATATCTCTAGTTGCCTAACAGTCGATTTCACCTTGGGTTCGACAATGGTATCTAGCCTAGGGATTCTTTGAGCTAAACCATATTGACGCATGACCCAAGTGGGGTAAAACGTCAATAGATGGGTAAGAATTACTACCCGGCTATGTGGGATTTCCTCAACACATTCCACCATGGTGATAAGATGCCACCATGGGACTTGCCAACGAATGGTGGGGTTCCCTCTTAAATGGATTATCCATTCGCCAAAGGCCTTCTCCTCGTAGAGACGTAGGCGAGATGGGAATTTCTTAGGTGAGTATGCAAGAGAGCATCCGGTTTCTTCACCAATTGAAGGTGCTTCAAAAGACAACTCTACAAAGCGAAAGAAAGAGGGGATCAATGATCATGCAAAAAAATATGAAACATGTATAAAAACAAACACGAGGCATGAAGACTCACTTGGAGAAGAAAAGGACTTTTCGAAAAGTCACCATCCTCCTCGTGTACCAAGCGATCTAGGCAAGCAATCGTCTCTCCAATGACAAGAGCCATGGGACTACATCCTTCTTTCATCATCTTGATAACATGTAGGAGGGATGCCCGGGCGATCTTACTATTTCCCACAAATAAGAAACGGCAAAGGAGACAAAGAATGAAATCCCAACAACGGAAGGTCCTAGCTCTACTATCGTTCTCCAAGGGAAGAGGGAAAAGTGCTCAACCACCTTGAGCAAATTCACTAGGTCCCATCGAGGATGTCTCTAGCCGTCTCATGCTTAAGTCCGAGGTAGTCCTCAAACAAGGACTCGAAATTATCACGCAACATAGGAAGTGCCATGTTGATATTGGGGGGAATGACCAAGATTGCGAAAAACTCTTCCACCAAGGGACACAACTCCTTGGTCCCTCCTAGGAGAAAAACATGAAGGTCGGGCATCCAAAAACTTGATGGAGGCCCTCAAAAAACCCAAACAAGTTTGATTTGTTTGAGAGTTAAGAATGTGGTAAGGTTGAAGATACTCAAGCGTTGCCTTTCCTCCAAAGACATGGAGTTCATCCAAGTAATGAATGACTTCTCAAAGTCATTGGCCATGGATTTGGAAAGAAATTTGAGCTAAGAAAGTGGAAAAATGGAGTAGCTTAAGAAGAATACAAAGTCTAGGTTCACTATTCTGCCATGCACGACCACCATTTTATAGCAATGCACGCAGAAATGCTCGCAAAGGGAAAACAAAGCATCATGCGTACACATCTCCCAGCGAATATGCCCATATTCGCTGGGACACCAAGCAATTTTAGCAATATTCACTGGAAGCCCAGTGAATTTAATGATATTCATTGGCTTCCAGGCCACTATTTCTCTATTCGCTATCCAACAAATGTCGTATTTAAGTGATCATTCACTCAACTAGAGTTAATTCGGATGTAGGACTTAATTTTCCGTTTGGGCCTTTGATCCCTTTGCCCCCTTATAAATGCATTTTATTCATTTTTTTTTATTCAATTTTTATTCATTTTTGTGCATATGTGTGTCCATGGGATATGTGTTACAATGTTGTACATAAACTCTTACTCATCCTTATTATTATCATTATTATTTGTGTGTGTGTGTATATATATATATATATATATGTACATAAACTTCTATTCATTTCTTCATTCTCATCTTTTTATCATATGTATATCTTTGCATGAACACAGATAAAATTTTAAAAAAATAAAATTCATTACCAATAAAACTTCTTTTTATAAAATAAAAAAAAAAGAGTTGCAAAGACCCTCGAAGAGTCGCTATCTACAAGGAACGACCTAGTCCTCATCCCACTTATGCTGCCAGGAGGTGATTAACCGGCACGTCTCTTACGGGAAGACCTTGCCTCTTGCTGGAACAGCGTTGGCAACTCTAGAACCGCGGCCAAGGCCGCCAATCCACTGCTGGGAACGTAAATCGAGACCACGACGTGACCACCAACGGACTCTCGATCCCTCGCCTGCTTCTGTGCTCAGGGCTGCTGGCGATAACCACCCACATGACCCTCGACCATATGGCCGAATGGCTCGAACCTTGAGCCTAAGAGGCATAGCCACCTTTGTGCTGCGAGTGGCTCGCCTGAGGCCTCGGTACGCTCACCGGCAACATCTGTGGAGGCTGGACAACTCCCTACAACGGTAAAATCGGTAAGTCAATGACAAAAAAGATAATGTTGACATTAAAAAGAGGAACAAATCATATAGATGTACCTCTCTTGCCTGAGTACGAGAGGAGCAGCCCAAGCTAAAGAGCCAGCGGATGTGCTTCTTCATCGTTGAGACGACCTTCAAGATCACCTTGGTCTCCTACAGGTTCATCTACAAGGGTGAACGGAAATTAAATGTTAGAAAAATGCATACAATAAAATAGAAAAGAAGAAGAAAGATTGGCATGCATACCCCACGGTTCCCTTCGAGCAGGGGGAGGTACTCGCACTCGTCATCCCGTATGTCTGGGACCTCGAGCGTGACACAAGTTCCTGACTCGTCCACGTGACTGATAGACAGAGTCGGTATGACAATGCGCACTCTTCCCTAAAATGACAAAAAGAAAAATCTATCAGAGTTCATAAAATCGACATCGAAGTAAAAGCAAGATCAAATCAAGAAGGCCAAGCAAAGCTTACATCAGCAAAAAGAAGAGTGGCCTGTATCAGGCAATCACTACAGAACGCCTGGTAGGCGAGAGTCAGGTCATCGTCACCCAACTTTAAGATAAAAGAGGAGAATAGAGCACCCTGCGAGGCTGCTTCAAACTCCTCTTTGGTAAGGCAGTCGTTACAATAGACGGAGTCTGGCAGATCCTAAGGGACCTTGAACCTTCCAATGGTTTGTCTGGTCACTTGCTCACTGAGAAACCATACATGATTGAAGGGGCCCTCAAACAAGATCCTCTTCATGTCGTACTCCCGGATCGCATGACATACCCCATCTGGGACGCCCATCACGTCTGGCCACGGAGTGTAAGACACTTGGAAAGTGAAAAAAGGAAGGCATCAAATGAAGACAAGTGCACAATACACAAATAAAAATCAATAAGTACATGCATCCCATGTATACCTGAAGTGCGGCGAACTCGTTCAGCATCTGCCGCTGCTTCAGGAGAGGAAGCTCTCTAGTCTCACCACGATAGGTCGACGGCCATCAAGCCAAGATCAGGAAAGTTTGGGGCTCGTCACATCATGGCCCGAAGACTGAAAAGTGCTCATAGAACAATATCTACCAAAGAAAAGTTAGCAACTGAAAGAAAAATGCAAATATAAGGCAATTGAAGGCTAAACAAAGGCATTACCTCGATCACCTTCCAGAATTCACGAAGGAGGATATCCTTGTTATTCACTTGACGGGGCTCTGCCTCAAGTACTTCACCAGGGTTACATAGCCAGGTGCGCCCCAGTTTTAACCGTGAATGCTCCCGATCTCCTCGAGTACTAGGAGGTAACAAAAGTAGAGATGGCTACCCCTGTCTGCAAACAAGGTGCAAGCCAAGAGATAGGCAATAGAGATCCACATCATCTGGTCTAACGTCAGGTCCTCGAGATGATTTATAAGAGCGCTCCTACAGACAGAGTAGGGGATGGCTCTGTCATTAAGGGCCGCAAGCCACACAAAGTGCGCCCCAAACATGAGCGTCAGCCTCTCTTGCTCGTGGTAGAAAGCACAATCAAAAGGAATCAGCTCGCCTATAATGCCAACGCCGCTGATCAACCAATTCCGATGGCATGATCGTCATTTCCCCCATCGGAAAGTGGAAGGTGTTCGTCATATCCCAGAAGCACTCCACGAGAGCTCGTATGATCGACCAGTTCACGTACTCGCACTCGCACCCGCTTAGTGAACTAAGCAAGGCGCTAAACTTCGTCTCCTTCAAACAAATGACAAAATCGTCACCGAGGGCCCTAACCACGGAACGGTGCGTGACGATAACCTCGCCAAGACCACCGTGGCCCCTCAGATTCTCCGTCTCCTCCTGTGACAAGACCACGAATGTAGTAAAATCAAAAAAATTAGCTCGAAAAATATCATGCTCAATATATAAGTGGGCCTATGCATGTATATGACGAGAGATTCGGCATCTTACTGAACTATACATACATGACATGAAATTATGTTCTAGAGCGATTAAACATGAGCTAAATGATTGATTTCAATGTTTTCTAGCAACACGAACACAATATGGGTCATAAAAAGCGCATTTTCTAGCAAAAAATCGACGGAAACTCTAAGGGGCATTTTGTCAAACACTTAGTGTGCATGACTTGAAATCACATGTATTTGGAAAATTCAAACATACTGACACCCATTCATCAACAAGCTATACACATACACATCCCAAACTACGTCCCAAGTACGTCACATACCCACATACACATTAAAAATCATCCCGAGTTCATGAATTCACGAAATACAAGAAGAAAGATTCAGAACTTACCACCACGTGCACGTTAGGGTAAGTGGTCGTCGGCATCGAACAAGAGCACCAAAGGATTCCAGCCCCACTTCGAGTGCCATTCGCGATAAACGAACCCATCCCCGGATTGGAGTTACACCCCGACCTTTTACGCTTGTACTTTGGGGCACCCATGGGCCTACCCCAAAATATATAGTGAACCGGCCCCACCTGGGCCTCCTCATCCTCTTCCCACCATCAAGGGGACCCAAGACCATGATTGTGATGAAGAATACAAAGAAGTCGAGCCACTTTTTTTATCTCCATTCCCTAACAATTAACTACCTCGTTTGAGCAAAATTCTTGGAAAACAAGGCAGGTAAGTATAATCAAGCTAAGAATCAAAGAGATCAAGCCTTAGTTTAGTGGGTAAGAAAATTGGAGCAAAAGAGATCAAGAATCGAGAGAGAAACCAAAGAAAGCGAACAGGGGCTATCACGAAATGAGTCTAGGAGCATTCTGCCTCCCTACTTAAATCCCAACCCAGCGAATATTAGTATATTAACTGGGCACTCAGCGATTACACATGTATTCGCTGGGCTTTCAGCGAATTTAGGCATATTCCTTGGCCCCAGCCTAGCTTCATTCAAAAGTTTTCCTTTTGGCGCCCTATATTTGTTATATATATTTCAAAATGCTCGACTGTTGTAATGCATACGCAGGTAATTGACTGCAGCACTGTTCAAACCCGTACAGTTCGGACAAAAATCTGACCCAGACAGTCGATTAAATCTGTAAAAATTCTTTTTTGGCTCAATCAGTCAATGAAAGATAAAAGATTATTTGTGACCCAAGCAGCCAATAAAATGTTTAAAAGAATTACTCTAACTCAGGTTGTTAATAAATACCCAAATTCCTATATTTCAAACTCGAGTAGTCAATAAATACTCCGATACATTGATATTTGACTCGGGTAGTCAATAAATATTCCAATACATTTTTTTCTGAGTCAGGAAGTCAATAAAATTCTCCATATTCCTCCACATATCATTTTTGACCCAAGGATGTCCTTAATCTCCTACACAAAATTATCTTTCGACCCCAGGATGTTGTGAAACTCCAACACAAAATTATCTTCCGACCCTAGGATGTCATTAAAATCCTACAATATATTTCCCACCCTAGAACAACGATAAACTCCTACAAACACATTTTCGACCCCCGAGAGGTCGATGAACTCCTTCCTAATTTTTTGTGTTGACCCAAGACGTCATTAAAAGCCGATAGACCATAATTGTTGACTAAAGTAAATGAAATCATCCTTTACGAAGGATAAGGGCCTATACCCTTGATTATACTATTTCGGCTACCCACTTTGTAAGCTAAGTGCACTCAATACTTACAGAAAGATACATACTTTAACCTTCGCCACTTTGTGCCTCGGTCAAAGTGGGGGCTTCTATTGACACAAAATAGTGTCCCTCCTATGATCCTATGATGATAACTAGCTTATGGATCCTTTTTCGGATATTTTTAGTACGCGAAATAATAACAATCAAAGTCAAACAAAGACAAGGGGCAAAATGGTCATTTCACCTCACCCTAAAGACTTCTTGATCCTTCCATATACCTTGCCGGTCAAGGAAAACCGAAGCTTAACCCGCGAGAGAGTTCAAATGTCAGCGACTATAGATACATTCGTTGCCCACCCAATGAATTCGGACATTATCGCTAGGCACCCAGCGAATTTCACCATATTCGCTGGGTATTGAAACGAATTTCTCTCATATTTGTTGTCTGTTGAGCTTTCCTGACCGTTTCACCCAGGTGCATGGTTCATTTTCCAACAAGTATCCCTATATTTGTTGGGCACCGAACGAATAAAAGAATAATTGCCTCATCACCCAGCGAATTTCTTCATATTCGCTGGGCTGAGGTGCTTTTAACTTTTCAATCCTATATAAACCCACGCATTAACCTACAGCATTAGCTAATCACATCAAAATTCTATCAAAAACTACCCAGCAACCAGAGGGTTATCCTCTGCTCATTTTAGCATTCCCATTAGAATATTTTTCATATTTTTTCTAAGCAAAAAACCACCAAAAAAAAAAAAA
>ONZA01000507.1:7263-17321 GCA_900322205.1 Kewa caespitosa
TGAGATCGGCGTCGGCAAGAGACGCTGAATGTAGAAAAGCCACAATTCAAGAACCACCGAGGAGGAAGGGGAGGACGAGGTGGTGGGCGAGATGGTAAGGGCAGACCGCCCTACAAAACCTCTGAGAGTCCTGAGGTAAACAAAATCCTGAACTGCAATCAGGAGGTCGTGTTTGCTAAAATGGACCAATCTCTTCTCTCAAAGCCTAGACCGATGCAAGAGGCCGACGCCGTGGGTTACTACTTCTGTCACTACCACCGTGACAATGGGCACTCAACTCAGTAGTGTCGTGAACTTGGGAGAATCTGGCAAAGTTGGCCAAAGAGGGAAAAATCAACTCTTTCCTCAAGGATAAAAACCGCACCTCCACGTCGCAGAGCCAGGGGCAAGTAGCTCGGATAACTCATCCGACTCTGAGGCTACGGCGCACAAGGTGGTTTCAATTATATCCGGTGGTCCTGCTTATGGAGGATTGACGTCAAAGGCCAGGAAGGCACATCTATGATCTCTCGGCCAGACCATGCTGGTCGAAAACGCCCCTAAGCTCGGAAAACCCATCACGTTTGATGAGTCCAACGCGAGAGAGCTGCAATATCCCCATGATGACCCTCTGCTTGTCGAAATCAAGGTATCCAACACCTTGGTAAAAAGAACTCTAATCGACACCGGTAGCTCTGTCGACGTCATCACGTCATACTGCTTGACCGAACTGGGTTACGATACTAACAAAATTGTGCCTCTGAGCTACCCTGTGTTCGGATTTGGTGGGAATGAGGTGCACCCCATCAGATCGGTGCAATTACCACTCCAGCTAGGACCGAAAAGTTTCGCTCGACACCTCGTCGCTGAATTCCTAGTCGTTGACATTCCCATGTCCTATAACATTATTATAGGGCGACCCACTCTCACCGCCATCAATGCGAACGTGATGATGTCAATCTTGACAATAAAGTACTACAACAATGACGGCGAAGTAGGAAAACTTCTGAGTGATCAGAAGTCAGCTCGGCAATGCTACATAAAATGTTTAAGCAAACCCTCCGTCGTCATGGACGGAGCGGCCGACCCTGCAAACAAGGGGCAAAAACTTGTTATCATGAACGAAGTAAAGGAGCCCGAGCCGAAAAAAGAAAAGAAAGACGAAGTAGGACCGAGCAACTCCGTCACGCCGGCAAAGGGAAAGCGAAGCAGAAAGGGAAAAGAACCACAATGCTTCATGTTGGAGAGGCCCGGGCCAGAGTATCCCGACCTCATAAAGGAACCCGAACGCACCGAGCCGGTAGGAGAGAAAGTTGAGGTCATCTTGGACCCAGCGCGACCTAAAAGGTTGACCTACTTGGGAGCCGAGTTGAATGACAAACTCAAGATGGACTTGACTGAACTCCTGCGTGAGTTCCAAGACGTTTTCGCATTCGGGCCATAAGAAATGTCGGGGATAGATCCCACACTAATCGAACACAAGTTGGGAGTAAATCCAAAGATGAAGCCGGTAAAACAAAAGCGACGTCATCTCGGCAAAGAAAGGAGCAAAGCCGCTTCTGCTGAAGTGAAAAAGCTACTCGAGGCTGGTTTCATCAAAGAATGCATATATCCGAGATGGCTCACCAACGTCGTGTTAGTAAAGAAAAACAATGGATCCTGGAGGATGTGCGTTAACTACACCGACCTCAACAAGGCCTGCAAAAAGGATGATTTCCCATTGCCACGGATAGACCAGCTCGTCGACTCCACGACAGGCCACGAACTCTTGAGCTTCATGGATGCTTTCTCTGGCTACCACCGGGTCTTCATGAGGAAAAAAGATCAGAGCTCTACAGCCTTCATTACCGACGACGGAGTCTTCTGTTACACGATGATGCCGTTCGGATTGAAGAATGCCGGCGCAACCTTCCAGAGATTGGTGCAGAAAGTATTCTGGCAGCAGATAGGTCGCAACTTGGAAGCCTATGTCGACGACCTCATCACCAAGAGCAGTCTGGAGGATGACCACGTCGCCGACCTGAAGGAAACGTTCGAAACACTACGGGGATACAAAATGAAACTAAACCCCAAGAAGTGCGTCTTTGGCAACCGAGGTGGAAAACATTTGGGGTTCGTGGTGAACCACAGGGGAATCGACACCAATCCTGAGAAGGTACAAGCAATTCTTGACATGAAATCCCCGACATGTGTTAAGGACGTTCAGAAGTTGACGGGATGCATCACCGCTCTGAACCGCTTCGTCTCCAGGTCGGCAGATAAGTGCGGATCGTTCTTCCCCACGCTCAGGAAGGGCGCAAAGTTCCACTGGAGCTCGTAAGCCGAAATAGCCTTCGCAGAATTGAAAAGCTATCTTGCCCGGTTGCCCAGGATATCATCCCCAGCACCCGGCGAACCTCTCTTCGTGTACTTGGCCGTCTCAGATCAGGCCGTCGCATCCGTGCTCATAAAGGAACAAGACAAGATCCAGACCCAAGTATACTTCACCAGTCACGCCCTAACTGGCGCCGAGTTCAGGTACTTCACACCGGAAAAATTCACTCTCGAACTAGTGATCACGTCTCGGAAGCTGAGTCCGTACTTCTGGTCATATCCGATCACAGTACTTACTAACCAGCCCCTGAAGAAGATCTTGGGTCGGTTCGAGTCCGCCGGTAGAGCGCAGATATGGGCCCACGAACTGACTGCTTATGACATCAAGTACGAGCCCAAGCGGGCCATCAAAGGCCAGGCCCTGGCCGACTTCGTGGCCGAGATGACCACTCCAGCAACCCAGCCCCTCAATTGGAAAGAGAACTGGGAAATGTCTGTAAATGGATCTTCCTGCAAAAGCTGCCGACGTCGCCATGCTGTCCCCGGAAGGAGACTTGTTCGAGTACGCAATTAGGTTCAGGTTTCAAACATCCAACAATGAAGCCGAATATGAAGCACTCATAGCGGGATTGCAATTGGCAAGGTCCACAGGAGCAAAAAAGCTCAAGATGAAGATGGACTCTCAGCTCGTAGTATCACAAATCACTGGTGAATACGAGGCGAGAGAAGGAAGTATGAAGGCTTACCTCTTGAAGGTGAAAACCGAACTCATAAAGTTCGAAGAAGTGAACGTAATGCATGTCCCCCGATCCCAGAATCACCACGCCGACGCCCTGGCACGACTCGCCAGCTCGGCAGTTTCAGGTTTTCCCAGAAATATTTTCTGGGAAGAACTAAGCGAGAGAAGCATCGAGACCCTTCCGACTCAGGAGGTCGCAATCCTCGATCGAAGTGACGACTGGATGATCCCGCTGACGTTGTGGTTAAGAGACGGCATACTACCCGATGACGAGAAAGAAGCCAAGCGAATTCAAAACAAGTCTCGGTGGTTTGTTTACAGGGACGGAGAACTGCTGAAGAGGTCGTACTCTGCACCACTCTTGAAATCTGTCTCCCGGCCTCAAGGGAAGCAAATCCTGGCCGACCTCCACCAAGGTATTTGCGGAACTCACCACGGCGGACGCGCTCTCACGTCCAAGGTCATCCGTGCTGGATTCTATTGGCCCACCATTTCCGAAGACGTAGCCGACTTGGTCAAGACATGCGCCAACTGTCAGTTTCATGCCCCAGTGTCGCTGCTGCCTTCTGTCGAACTGACCCCAATCCTAGAACCACTTCCCTTCGGCCTCTGGGGGATGGATATACTGGGACCGTTTCCGTTGGCTCCTGGACAAGTAAAGTTTTGCATTGTGGCTGTGGATTACTTCACCAAGTGTGTTGAGGCGAAACCAGTCCGCAGCATATCAGTAGCCGAAGTGAAGAAGTTGATCAAAGACAATATCCTGTCCCGCTTCGGCACGCCAAAGGGCATCGTGTTTGACAACGGACGCCAGTTCGACACTCCTCAGGTCACGGCATGGCTGGCCGACCTGGGAACCCAAGCTCGTTTCACCGCCGTCGCGAGACCTCAGTGCAACGGCCAAGTGGAATCCACCAACAAAACTATTGTCAACGGTCTGAAGAAAAAGCTGAACGGGGCAAAAGGCTTGTGGGCTGACAAACTCTATGAGGTGTTGTGGTCACTTCGCACCACAGAAAAAGCGGCGACTGGAGAAAGTCCTTTCATGTTAGACTATGGTAGCGATGCCATCCTCCCAATTGAGCTAACGCTAAAAAGCCCAAGAGTCAAGGGCTTTAGCGACGCAGAAAATCAGCAGCGATTGCGACTCAACTTAGATCTGCTCCCTAAAGTCCGAGGTGACGCCTTGCTCCACATGGCCCTATACAAGCAACGCATGGCCAAGGCTTACAACAGAAGGGTGAAAGCCAAGAATTTCCGTGTCGGTGACCTGGTCAACAGAAAGATGGAATCCACTGGAAGACAGAATGAGGACGGAAAACTCACTCCGAACTGGGAGGGTCCCTATGTAATCACAGAAGTAGTCCGACCTGGGACATACCGATTGGAAGACATGACGGGAAGAAAGATAGAAAGGACCTGGAACATCAACAACCTTAGGAAGTTTTACATCTGATGCGCTTACCATAGAGGGCATCCGACCTCATCCGTCCTAGGATCGTGGTCAGCGCGCTCATCATGGAGCCGCCATAGGAACACTCTAACTCGTCCTGGCAGTTAGAAGGAAGTTGACCTCCATTATGTAAAGAAACTAAGCCCGTCATGGGGCATAGATTTCGCTTTTGATTTTCGTCCTAGACACGTTGTAATAGAGTATTACGGGGTCGGATCCCCCAAACATCCGATTTGAATGTAGTTCACCACGGGACTACTTGGGGTTGGCTCCCCTAAACAGCCAAGAATAAAATCTATTACAACAATCTCATGTCGCTTAAAATTGGTCATTAGTTCATCACGGAACTAAGTTAATTCACCATGGAATTAACGAGGACGGCACAAGTTCATCACGGAACTAAAAGTTAATTCATCACAGAATTAACGAGGGCGGCGTTACGTCGGAGAACAAACCAAGAGTTCAGAGTCCCTCCAACCCACCCCGGGAATCAACATCGACTTGGGAGCATCTAACTTTAACTCTTTGTTGCTTCCCTTAAATGGGGGCAACAGGGTTAGGAGAACGACGTCAAGCCACGACGGCATATTTAAGGCAAACAACAACAAAAAATGCCAAGTAAAAATTAAATTGCGAGATAAGGGAAGAATTACACAACAAAAGCGCCATGAAAGGCATTGTTTGTAGTCATACAGAAATGGGCTCGCAGGCCCAAATAAAAAAGAAAGAAATAAGAGATGAAGCCCTCAACCCTGGACCTGCTCATCAGGCACGACCTCGGTAGCCGGCAGCTTGAAGTCCTCGAAAGGGTCATAAGCGAGCAGGTCAGCAAACTTCACTCGAGAAGCCTCCTGAGCGTCTTCAGGAAGACGAAGAATGTCCGCCTCAGTAGTAATGGCGTCAAGAGCACTCTCTGACCCCAGAATCTTCGTGATGGCTTTGACCCAGATGTCGTTCAGCTCCCCAGGCTGACTCTCGAAACGCTGCTGCAGCGCGGCCACGTCGGAGTCCCTGGTGGCCACCTTCAGCTCGAGCTCCCCGATCCTGGTCTGAGCTTGGTCGAGCTCGGAGATCTTGCCCTCCAGCGCCTTCTTAACCCTGGCCAGCTCCGACGTAAGCTCTGACGTCGTCTTCTGGACCTCGGCCTCCGCGGTCTTCTTCGCCTAGTCCCGAACCTGATCCAACGACTTCTTAAAGTCACTGATGTTGTTGGCCTGCTGTTGCATGACGAGGTCGAGATACCAGGTCATCAGATATTGCTGCAGCAAAAATAGACCAAGTTAGAAATGCCTAAAAAATTAAGAGTGACGACGCAAAGACGGAAAAACGCTTACCTTATGGGCCGACCTAAGGAACTCCTGCCGAACCCAGCCATGGTTCTTCTGGAGGGAGCGGAGGTCCGCCTCCGAGATGAGGCGCTCCATCTCACCCTCCACGAGGGCCAGACGACCCTTCTTCGGCGTGAGGAAGAAGGGTTTGAAGGTGATGGGATCAAGGGAAACGTCCCGACCTGGCTCATCCACCGGCGACGACACTGGGACATTCTCATCAGCTGGCTCCTTCCCCTTCCTCCGCTTTGTCTTATCAGAGCGGGGTGGAGGAGCAACGGCGGCCTCCGAGCGAGTCCTCTTCTTGGATGGTGTGACCTCCCCCACCTCGGGAACACCACGACGGTTGACCTTCAGTTTGTCAACACCCGCCGCGGCCTCCTCCCACTGCTTCATAACGTCGCCCTCCGTCGTCGTTGCCGTCGCGGCAACCATGACCCCCTGCGACGAAGGCGGATTAACCTTCCTCTGCGGCGTGGAGGCGACCCTGGGAGTCGGCCTGGGCCTTGCGCCAGAAGAAGATGCCCCAGCACGCTGACAAAAAGAAAAGAGAGGAGTTAAAATCTGATTTCAATACAAGACGAAATACAAGCAACGTCAGTTAACATACCTTCTTCTCCATCTTCTTCTCCAGTGCGAGTTGGAGTTGGCGGTCCATCTGAGCCTTGGACTCAGCCAAAGCTGACTTCCCCATCATATCCTGGCCGACGACGCCCTTCTCCATCAGCTTGGCCTCGGCAGCAGCTGCAAAATAAGAGTTAGCACATATAAAAAGAGACGAAATGAGATGGGGTCCGTGGTGAAGAGATCTACCATCATTCCCCCTCATGAGCCCCATGTAGGTCATGAAAACGCTGTTAATCAACCAGTCCGATGACGGCTGCCACCACACCGGACGCTTCACAGGTTTAGCACTCTGAGGCGTGGAAAATAAGCCCTCGTGCTTAAAATACGCCAATGCCCTGAGGTCGGCGTCTGACAGCGGCAGACGGGTTGCCTTCCGATACCGTCGTCGACGCAGGAAGCCAGAATTCCACGCCGGCACATCCCTGGAGCCCATTTCCTCTTGAGATAGTAAAACGAGTCTTTCCACTCGTGCACCGAGCTGGCCTTGAACGGCACCACGACGCAATCTGCGGCCTCATTAAAAGTGTAAAACTCCCTACAATTCAGAGTTGAACAGACGGGCGTGGTCAGCCGAAACTAAAGCGCCAGCGTCGGGGTAAGGTCGTAGACCTTACAAATACAAAGAAAAGAGGCAATCATGCCCCACGAATTCGGAGCGAGCTGGCAAGGAGCCAGCTGCAGCTCATGCAAAAGATCAAAAGCAAAATTCAAGATCGGATATCTAAACCCGAACTCAAGCATCTGGTTGTACACCGATATGGCCCCAGCAGGGGGCGACGTGATCAAGTCGTCACTACCCGGGTCAACCAGCTCCAAGTCGGTATCCGAGCCGAAATTGCGCAGATACCATCTGACATCCTTGTCGGCAATCAACCACCTCGTCCTGAGGTCTCGCGGATCAGTGACCGCCTTCCTCTGACCCTCGGATAAGGGCGGAGCACCAGACGTGCTCGCTTCACCAGTACGGAGAGAGGCTGATGTGGTAGGATCCTCCTCCACAGCAGGAAATGATACCCCATCTCGACCTCCTGGGTCGCCTCACCACCCAGATCTCGAACAACTCCCGCCTCTTCATCGACGTCGTCATCAACGAAGTCATCATGACGTCCAGATATCCAACAACTCTCGCGTCTCCGCCGAGATCGCCAATATCAAAGCCCGCGTCGTCGATGTTGGAAGAATCGTCCACGGAGTACGAAGACACATCTAATGAAGAAGAATCCGTTGAAGATGATGAGCCCACGGCGCTGGAAATTTCCTGATCGGCCCTCGAACCCCCGGTGTGTGGTGACGCCATGTCGGACACAGTCTCTTCCGACGAGCTGCTCAAGCTCGACAGAACAATCTCGGGAACGGACTGACTCATGACTAAACACCAAGAAACCCAAAACAAGCATGCAATGAATCAAAGGCTCACCCACATAAGAATTTCCCACTTCTGAGTCATCGGCGTGAAATTTTGCCTCAGCTGTTTCAAAAGTTCGACAGACTTCGGCGGGCGGCGGCATGACCCCGCCCTCGGAACGTACGGGTTGCCGGACAAATCGTCCCTTACGAGCAACCGTCTTCCTCCTCGTCTTCCGAGATGGTGTCGTAGCCGCCGAAGGCTGCGAAGTGAAAAAATCATTTTTTGGGGGAGGGGGTGACTTCGAACTAATCCCTCTCTCAGTAGGCGGCAGCGTAAAATCTCTATGAGATGAGACGCCACCAGCCATTCCGAGGTCACGACCCTGGAAATCCAGGGGGCGAAGTGGAGCCGCATCCAAAGGACTGCGAAGGAGATGGACCTCGTCCAGCAAAGCCTGAGCCTGCGGACTCAAGCCATCCCCCGACATGGAATATGAATGACGTGGAAACATGGAATGCAAAAATGAATAAATAAATAAATACTTAATGTACAATGGTACAACGTCGGAAGAAAAGACTGAAAGCGCAAACAAGCGAAATGGTCACGTCGGAGTTTCTCTCACTAGAAGCAGAGTTTCACTCTCTAGAAATGCGTGGAACGAATTGAGGAAGGAGCGCCTATATATAGAGAGGGGAGGTAACTGTTCACCTTCCCCCCCACGATGATGACACGTGTCCGCACTTATGTGCTACAAGACGAAACCCAAAGCACCTCGAGATGTGTGCGACTGTTGCACTTCCTTGGTAATCCATGTCGTCGAGTATCAGGTCGGACCACTCCTGGAGGACGGTGCGACCCGACATGAGGGGCAAATGTTGAGGCCGTTCCGAAGTCATGACGATTATGTGACGTCATGATACCTTCCGACATGAGGTCATTATCATGGATGACCAGATTCACCCCCGACGTGAGGTACCCGACGTGAGTACCCCAAGTCGCCATGGACCTAGCTTTGTATTGCCTGATTGGGCCCAAGCATGGAAGCCCAGCAGCCAGGCTCCCCGTGATCCACGCCATTTAGGGATGACGTGTCAGGCCCTGATTGGCCCCACGATTCCCAAGGCCCCTATATAAAGGACTCTTGGGCTTCTCGAGAAAGGTACGCACAAACACATACTCATTCTCTGATCATTTGCGCAAGACACTATCATGTTCATCTCAGAGAAAATAGTGCCCTCTTGCCTTCCCACTCCGGCATGTCACCTCGCTTACAGTAATCACGTACTGACTTAAGCATTGGAGGACAGTTCCCCGGACCCGTCTCGGGGGCAGTTCACATTTGCTACTTCTCGCAGGTTGACGGCGTGACAGACCGACTCCAGCTCTCTAGCCCTCACCTCATACAGATCGCACCCTTTGACGTTTCGAGGGCTCACTATGAAGAAAAACCCCGCAACAAAAATCATCAATGTCAATACGTATCACACGGCCCTTGGCCAACAATATCACGGTCCACTCTGGGACATATCATATCCATATCACAATATCAAAACAGTAACTTGTTCATCACTTTTGGGTAAATACCCAATAAGCTACTAACCCACATACCAAGAACCAAGAACTAACGACTTATGAGCCTCAAACCAAATCATATCAATAACCATCCATATCCGTACCAACTTTAGTTACAATTCTTGCATATGCAACTCAACAACTCAATATGGCACGGGTTCCCAAAGGTAACAAATACACGTTCTTGGTTCGATCTCAACTCACCACTATACACCCTAGTACAATCCTTTCAGCTCACACCAAACATCAACCTAAGTATATATTTCACTATGACAGTAATAATTCACTTAATACAACTTATCCAAAACAATCAACAGTAATAACAATTCACTTCAGCTAAACAATAACAGCTAACAGTTAATATTCAGCTAACTCAATTCACATAATAATAACATCCAACTCCAATAGTGTCGGTTACCTGTGCTTCGACTTCGGCCCGCAAAATACACATCTAGATCCTTCACTTCGAGTTGGTTCCGATTCACGTTCCTCCAAATTATATATAATTAAAAACAAAATCAGATTTAGTCCATTTATAAATTATAAAATAATTTTTGAAATCTTAAAATTAAAGAAAATCAAAAAATAAAATTAATAAATTGGAAAAGAAAGATTTGTAACCTTTGTGGTAGTTCTCGGGTCATGGGTCGTCAGGTGTTGGCCAAAAACAGGCTTCACTGAACTGGATTGCTGGCCGTG
>ONZA01000514.1:9305-19667 GCA_900322205.1 Kewa caespitosa
ACGCTTAAAACGCAAACGATCGTTAGTAAGCGTTAAATATGAACAGCCATTGCATTTGCAATTCTCGTTATTTAAAAGCCATGTGTGATTAAATTTATACATTTTGGTGATATATAGTCAGATAATTTTCTGATTTCATACAATACTTCCAGTTGATTCGTAAACTGCAAGACAAATAGGCTTAAAACGCTAACGATCGTTAAAAAGAATTAAATGAGAAAACCAATTCCAACCGCAATTCTAATTATTTGAAAGCCTAGAATGATTTCATTCATCAAAAATTTTGAATTTAACCATAAAATGATTTTCTGAAAAAAAACTAATTATACATTGTTCGTCAATGGAAAGAGAAATACGCTTAAAACAATAACGATCGTTAAAAAGCGTAAAACATGAAAGGCAATTGCGGCCGTAATTCATTTTACTTAAAAGTTGAGCATGATATAAATCTTCAAAATTTATGGTATGTAGCCCAAACATTATCCAATTCTTAAAATAACTGCAATTGATTCGTCAATTGAAAGAGAAATAGGCTTAAAACGCTAATGATGGTTAAGAAGCATTAAATATGAGCACAAATTACAACCGGAATTCTAAATATTTGAAAGCCAAGTATAATGAAAATAATACATTTTGTTTATAAAGAACCTGAAGGACATCCCATTTTAGAAAAGAATTTCAATTGGTGTTTCTATTTAAAGAAAAATAGGCTAAAAACACTATCGATAGTTAAAAATGGATAAATATGAAAAGCAATTGCAACGGAAATTTGAAAACGAGTTAAATTAAAATAATCAAAATAATTTTATCTGTTCAAAACCTGTTCCAATATTGAAAATAGGTTCTATTGGTTCGTCAATTGAAGGAGAAATAGGCTTAAAACGCTTACAATCGTTTAATAGCGTTAAATATGAACAACAATTGCGGTCGCAAGTATTATTGTTTGAAAGCCTAGGATGATTTAAATAATCATAACTGTTTATATATAACCAGAAAATGATCCAATTTTAAATATTAGCTTAAAAAAGTTCGTAAATTGAAAGAGAAATACACTTTAAACGCTAACGATCTTTAAACAACGTTAAATATGAACACCAGTTACAACCATGATTTTCAATATTTGAAAGGGGAGTATGATTTATATGATAATGTTTCTGATAAATATCCATTATTAGATCCAACTTTACAGAAGAATTTTAATTGGTTTTTCAATTGAAAGAGAAATAGGCTTGAAACATTATCGATCAATAAAAAGCGTTGAATGTGAACAACAATTGCAACTGCTATTCTTCTTACTTGAAAGCTGATTGTGATTGAAATCATAAAAATTAGTTTTATCTTAAGATAACATGATCCAATTTGAAAAATTAGTTTCAATTTCTTTGCCAATTGAAAGAGAAATACGCTTATAAGGTTAACGATCATCAAAAAGCGCCAAATGTGAATAGCGATTGCAACAGAAATTCTTTTAATCGTAAAGCCAAGTATGATTAAAATGATAAATTTTGGAGGTATATAACCTGAACCTGTTCCCTTTTTATAAAAAATCTTCAATGTTTTACTCAATTGAAAGAGAAATACGCTTAAAACGCAATCAATCGTTAATGAGCGTGACATATGAACAACCATAGCATTCACGATTCTCATCATTTATAAGCCACGTATGATTAATCTGATAAATATTGTTGGTGTATAATCAATTTTTTTTTATTTCAATATATAATCGCAGTTGGTTCGTCAACGGAAACATAAATAGGCTTGAAACGCTAACGATTATCAAAAAGTGTTAAATGTGAAAAGTAATTGCAACCGTAATTCGAATTATTTAAAAACCTAGTGTGATTGTAGTAATCACTATGCTTGAATTATAACCATTAAATGATTCTATTATAAAAATTCGTTATAATTTGTTAGTCAATTGAAATAGAAATACGCTAAAAAAAATAACGATCGTTAAAAAGCGGTAAACATGAAAAGAAAATTGCGATCGTAATTCATTTTATTTAAAAGTCTAGTATGATTGAAATCATCAAAATTTATGGTATCTAACCCAAACATCATCCAACTCTGAAAATAACTGAAATCGATTCGTCAATTGAAAGAGCAATAGGCTTAAAACGCCAACGATCGTTAAAAAGTGTTAAATATGAACACAAATTACAACCGCAATTCTTAATATTTGAAAGCCAAGAATGATTAAAATAAACAATATTTTTAATAACTAACCAGAATGAGATCCATCTTTACAAAAGACTTTAAATTGGTTTTCCAATTGAAAGAGAAATAGGCATAAAACACTATCGATCGTAAAAAAAGCGTTAAATATGAACAACAATTGCACCGCAATTCTTCTTACCTGAAAGCCGATTGTTGTTGAAATCATAAAAACTGGTTATATCAAACCAGAACATGATCCAACTTGTAGTTTCAATTGCTTTTCCAATTGAATGAGAAATACGCTTATAATGCCAACGATCGTCAAAAAGCGTTAAATATGAAAAGCAATTGCAACATAAGATTTTTTATTTATTTTTTTATTGTAAAGCCATGTATGATTCAAATGATATAATTTATTATTATCTAACCTGTACATGTTTGCTTTTTAAAAACAGTTTCAGTGGGTTAGTCAGTTTAAAGAGAACTACACTTAAAACGCAAACGATTGTTAATAAACGTTAAATATGAACAACCATTGCATTTGCAATTCTCGTTATTTAGAAGCTGCGTATTATTAAATTAATAAATCTTTGGTTTCATAATAAAATAATGTTTTAATTTCCAAAAAATAATTGCAGTTTGTTAGCCAACTGAAAGACAAATAAGCTTAAAACGCTAACGATCGTTAAAAAGCATCAAATGTGAAAGCCAATTGCAACCACAATTCTAATTACTAGAAAGCCTAGTATCATTGAAATCACCAATATTTTTGAATTCTAACCATAACATGATCCTACTATAAAATATAGTTATAATTTGTTCGTAAATTAAAAGAGAAATACGCTTAAAACAATAACGATCGTTAAAAAGCGTTAAACATGAAAGGCAATTGCGACCGTAATTAATTTTATCTGTAAGTTTATTATGATTGAAATCATAAAAATTTATGACATCTAACCAGAACATGATCCAATTTGAAAAAATAATTTCAATTTCTTGGCCAATTGAAAGAGAAATACGCTTATAACGCTAACAATCGTTAAAAAGCGGTAAATATGAAAAGCAATTGTAACAGGAATTCTTTTTACCGTAAAGCCTAGTATGATTGAAATGATTTATTTTGTTGGTTTATAACATGAACATGGTCACTTTATATAAACCATTTCAATGGGTTAGTCAATTTAAAGAGAAATACACTTAAAACGTAAACGATCGTTAGCAAGCGTCAAATATGAACAGCCATTGCATTCGCAACTTTCGTTATTTAAAAGCTGTATGTGATTAAATTTATAAATAACAGTGGTATATAATCAAATAATATTTTGATTTCAAAATATAATGTTAGTTGGATCGTAAACTGAAAGACAAATAGGCTTAAAACGCTAATGATCGTAAAAAAGTGTTAAATGTGAAAAACAATTGCAACCGCAATTCTTACTTTTTCAAACCATAATATGATTGAAATCATCAATATTTTTTATTTATAACCATAATGATCCTATTATAAAAAATCTATGATTTGTTCTTCAATTGAAAGAGAAATATGCTTAAAACAATGATGATCATTAAAAAGCGTTAAACATGAAGGATAATTGCGACCGTTATTTATGTTATCTAAATATCAAATATGATTGAATTCATCAAAATTGATGGTATGTACCCCAAAATTTATAATATTATGAAATTAAATGCAATTGATTCGCCAATTGTATGAGAAATAGGCTTAAAACGCTAACCATTGTTAAAAAGCGTTAAATAAAAACACAAATTACAACTGCAATTCTTAATATTAGAAAGCCAAGTATGATTGAAATAAAAAATTTTGTTTACAAATTACCAGAATGATATCCAATTTTACAAAAGAATTTCAATTGGTTTTTCAATTGAAAGAGAAATAGGCTTAAAACACTATCAATGGCTAAAAAGCGATAAATACGAAAAGAAATTGCAACCGCAATTCTTATAATTTGAAAGCCCAGTTTGATTTAAATGATAAATACTGGTTTTATCAAACCAGAACATGTTTCATTTTTAAAAAAACAATGTTTCAATTAGTTCGTCGTTTGAAAGAGAAAAAAGTTTAATACGCTACAATCGTTAAAAAGCGGTAAATATGAAAATAATTGGACCTGAAATTCTTGTTATTTTAAAGCCAACTATGATTGATATGATCAATGTTGTTGATTTCAAATCATCAATTTTCCAGTTTCAAAAGTGTAAGTTTAATTGGTTCGTCGATTGTAAAAGAAATAGGCTTACAACAATGAGGATCGTTAAAAAGCGTTAATTATGAAAAGCAATTGCAATTGTAAATCTTATTATTTAAAAACGGAGTTTGATTAAAATGATCATTGTATTAATTATCTGATAAAACACGTTCCAATTATAAAAATAGATGCCATTGAAATAGGCTTTTAAACGCTAACGATCGTTTAATAGCATTAAATATGAACAACAATTGCTGCCTTTTATGAAAGACTAGGATGATTTCTATTACCGTAATTATATAAATCTAACCAGAACTTGATGAAATTGTAAATAATAGTTTCAATTGGTTCATCCATTGATAGAGAAATACGCTTAAAACGCTAACGATCATTAAAAAGCGATAAATATGAACACGAATTACAACCACGATTTTTAATATTTGAAAGCTGATTATGATGAAAATAATCAATTTTTTTGAAAACTAACCAGAAATAGTTCAATGTTTACAAAATATTTTCAATTGGTTTTTCAATTGAAAGGAAAAATGGCTCAAAACACTATCGATCGTTAAAAAGCGTTAAATATGAATAACAATTGCAACCACAATTCGTCTTAGTTCAAAGCCGATTATGATTGAAATCATAAAAATTGGTTATATTTAATTAGAACATGATCCAATTTGAAAATAAAGTTTCAATTGCTTTGCCAACTTAATGTAAAATACGCTTGCAAAGCCAACGATCGCCGAAAAGCGTTAAATATGAAAAGAAATTGCAACAAAAGTTCTTTTTATTGTAAAGCCAAGTATGATTGAAATGATCTATTTTGTTGGTATCTAAACTGAACATGTTGTCCATTTCAAAAATAATTTCAGTGGGTTAGTAAGTTTAAAGAGAAATACGCTTACAACGCAAACGATCGTTAATAAGTGTTAAATATGAAAAGCCATAGCATTCACAATTCTCGTTAACTAAAAGCCGTGTGTGATTAAATAGATAAGTAATGGTGGTATAATCAAATAATGTTTTCATTTGAAAAAATATTTGCAGTTGGTTCGCCAATTGAAAGACAAATAAGCTTAAAAAACACTAACGATCGTTAAAAAGCATTAAATGCTAAAACAAATTGCAACCGCAATTCTAATTATTAGAAAGCCTAGTATGATTGAAATAATCAATAATTTTGAATTCCAACCGTAACACAACCCTATTATAAAAAATAGTTAAAATTTTTTCGTCTCTTAAAAGAGAAATACGCTTAAAACAATGACGATCGTTAAAAAGCGTTAAACATAAAAGACTTGCGACTGTTATTCATTTTATTAAAATATCGAGTATGATTGAAATCATCAAAATTGATGGTCTCTAAACAAAACGTTATCATATTATGAAAATAACTGCAATTGATTCGTCAATTGTAAGAGAAATAGGCTTAAAACGTTAACAATCGTTAAAGAGTGTAAAATATAAACACAAATTACAACCGCAATTCTTAATATTTGAAACTCAACTATAATTGAAATAATCATTTTTGTTTACAAATTACCTGAACGAGATCCAATTTTACAAAATATTTTCAATTGGTTATTCAATTGAAAGAGAAATAGGCTTAAAACACTATCGATCGTTAAAACGCGATAAATACGACAAGCAATTGCAGCAGCAATTCTTATAATTTGAAAGCCAAGTTTGATCTAAAAGATAAATATTGGTTGTATATAACAAGACATGTTCCAGTTAAAAAAAAAAAAAAATAGTTTCAATTGCCTTGCCTATTGAATGTGAAATACGCTTGTAACACCATCGATCATCAAAGAGAGTTAAATATGAAAAGAAATTGAAACAGAAGTTCTTTTTATCGTAAATAAAAGTATGATTGAAATGATCTATTTTGTTGATATCTAACCTGACATGCTGCCTTTTTAAAAAATATTTTCAATTGTTTTTTTCAGTTTAAAGAGAAATACGCTTAAAACGCAAACGATCGTTAATGAGCGTTAAATATGAAAACCCATAGCATTCAGGATTCTCGTTATCTAAAAGCCGTGTGTGATTAAATTGATAAATATTGGTGGCAATATAAAATAATCCTCTTACTCATAAAGGGTCTTACGGTCGGAAAAACTACCTAAAACTATTTTATTTCAAAAAAAAATTTGCATTAGGTTCGTCAAGTGAAAGATCAATAAGCTTACAACACTAACGATTGTTAAAAAGCATTAAAAGTGAAAAGCAATTGCAACTGCAATTCTAATTATTAGAAAGCCTTGTATGATTGACATAATCAATATTTGTGAATTCTAACCATAACATAATCCTATAATGAAAAATAGTTAAAATTTGTTTTTCAATTAAAAGAGCAATACGCTAAAAACAATAACGATCGCTAAAAAGCGTTAAACATGAAAGACCATTGCGACCATTATTCATTTTATTTAAATATCAAGTATCATTGAAATCATCAAAATTGACGGTATCTAACCCAAGCATTGTCATATTATGAAAATAACTTCCATTGATTCGTCAATCTTAATAGAAATAGGCTTAAAACGCTATCGATCGTTAAAGAGCGTTAAATATGAACACAAATTACAACCGCAAGTCTTAATATTTGAAAGCCAAGTATGATTGAAATAATCAATTTTATTTATAACTTACAAGAACGAGATCTAGTTTTCAAAAAAATTTCAATTGGTTTTTCAATTGAAAGAGATATAGGCTTAAATCACTGTCGATCGTTAAAAAGCGATAAATACGAAAAGCAATTGCAACTGCAATTCTTATAATTTGAAAGCCCAGTTTGATCTAAATTATAAATATTTGTTGTATCTAACTCGAACATGTTCCAGTTCAATAAAAAATTAATTCAATTGGTTCGTCAATTGATAGAGAAATACGCTTAATACGCTACAATCGTTAAAAAGCTGTAAATATGAACAACAATTCAACTTGAAATTCTCGTTATTTAAAGCCTAGAATTATTATTATTTGAATTATTAGGATGATTACGTTGAAATAATGAGTGCTGGCTCTAGGGTTTTCTCTCGGTGCACGTTAAACCTCTTTTTCAAACTTTCGCCAGCCATGGATGGGAGAAGCCTTTGCTGCCATGCTCAAGGCCAGAGAGGAGGACGAGGAAAGGGGAAGAGAAATTGTAGCTGCTACTACTCCACCAAAAACAAACGATAGGGCGATTCGTTCAACAACCTACTCCAAACCCAGTAACCCCAGTAAACCCTCAAAATTCCCAAAACCCAAAAAACCTCAACAACTTAGGACCCAAAATTTCATGAATCTGTTGGAAACGATGGTGGTCGTATCATCACCCCAGTTGCTCAACCTAATCCATAATGTTCTGATGCAGGTGGTACTAGAAGGAGGCTTCATATGGGCTCAGGTGGTGTGCCCCAAACTCAAGGGAGGAGATGGGCTGACCTAGTCAATGAAGATTTGGAAGGTATGGATCTGGGTTATGTCCCTAATGCGGGAAATGATAATACAGCGAAAATAAGTGTTGAAGATGTTCATCCTAAGATTGCATATTAGGAGCAAGATGTTGTTCGTTTCGCTTTAGGTGATAATCCTCCTTGCCAGATAATGTGTGGATTCCTAAATAGAATATGGGGAAAGGACAGAATAGAGAAGATTATTTTGTTGAAAACTGGGGTGTTTCTAGTTAGATTTCACAGGATGTTGCTGAAAAATGATGTTTATGGATACTTTTCATTTTGACAAAAAGCCTGCACACATGACCGAAGGGGCCCCTGAACAAGATCATCTTTAGATCGTATTCCTTAACCGCATGGCGAACCTCATCGGGGACGGCGGTCACGTCTGACAAAGGGGTGCACGAGACCTAAAAAGCAGCAAAAGAAAACATTGGATCAAATCTAAGATGCATAATACATCAATAATCAAAAATACGTGCAACCCATGTATACTTGAAGAGCAGCAAACTCGTTTAGCATCAGCCTTTGCTTTGGGAGAGGAAGCTCACTGGGTGTGGTGTGGTATGTCGATGACCAACGAGCAAAGATAGGGAAAGGTCGAGGCTGGTCGCAGTGTGGCCCAAAGATCGAGAAAGGCTTGTAGAACCATATATGCACATACGAAGAGAGTTAGAAGCTCAATATAAACAGAAGAATAAGACAATCAAAGGCTAAAAGAGGCGTTACCTCGATCACCTTCAAAAAGCCGTCGAGAAGAATGTCATTGTTCTTTATTTGAGGACACCCCTGTCTCAAATACTCCATCAAGGTCGCGTAGCCAAGCGCACCCTAGTTATAGCCGCTGATCCTCCCGAAAGCCTCGAGGGTCAGCACATAAGATAATTAGAGATGGCTACCCTTGTCCATAAATAGCGTACAAGCAAAGAGATAGGTGACAAAGACCCGAACTGTTTGATCCAGTGTCAAGTTTTTGAGATTGTCCGTATGGACATCCCGACAGATCGCATAAGGGACAGACCCGTGGTTAGGGGTTGTAAGCCGCTAAAAGTGGACCCCAAACATGGCCGTCAATCTCTCCTTCTCACGACAGAAGGAACTAGGGGTAGAGGGTCGCCTACCAGGCCTGCACCGCTAATCTGGCCGAACTCTGACGGCGTGATCGTCATCTCGCCCTTCGAGAGATGGAAGTTACTGGTCGTATCCCAGAAGCCCTCGACAATATATTGCATGATCATAGAGTTAACATATTCGCAACCGGGAATTGAACTAAAAAAGGTACAAAACCAAGTCTCCCAAAACCCTCAAGGGGAAAAGTGGAGGTCATCCTGGACCCAGCTTGACCCGATTGTGTCATATATCTTGGTGACGAACTCGACGGGACAACTATGTCCAAGCTCTCCAAACTTCTTCAAGAATACCAAGATGTATTCGCCTTCTGGCCCGATGAGATGCCAGGTGTCAACAGAAAGCTCATGGAGCACAACCTCGGAATCCATCCGAAGTTAAAGCCGGTGAAACAGAAGAAAAGGAACCTCGGGGAAGAGAGCAGTAGAGCCGCCGCCAAAGAATTTACGAAACTCCTAGAAGCTGGTTTCATCAAGGAATTTAAATATCCAAAGTGGCTTACAAATGAAGTGATGGTCAAAAAAGCAAGCACAGCATGGCGGATGTGTGTGGATTACACGACCACAACAAGGCTTGCCCGAAAGATCACTTCCCCCTCCCACAGATAGACAGGCTAGTGTTGACCCCAAAATAGTGTCCCCCAAACGACCCTATGCCGATGAATAATCTACATTACGGGGAGTAAAAACTGAAGCCGAAAGGGCAAAATGGTCATTTCACCTGACCCTTGAAGCTTCTAGACCTCCCCTAGGATTCGCCTAGGATCCCCGGCCATGGGGAGTGAAAACCGGAACGGACGCATTAAATCAAGGGCCAGTGATTGAGGCCCAAATAATTGTCCACCCAATGATTTGGCCCATATTCGAACGCCCCCTAACGAAGTATCCCATATTCGCTGGGTCAGGTGGCGATTTGCAACCAAATCGCTATCTGTTGGCTCTCCCCTGACTGTTACAAACCAGATGCACGGTTCAGCTTCCAGCGAATTGCACCCAATATGCTGGGCACTGATCGAATTACCACAAAATTGCCTTGCTCCCAGCGAATTATTCCATATTTGCTAGGCCAATGTCCATTAAATATTCCATCACTATGTAAACCCATGCATTAACCATACGTAAATAGGGGACAATAAGCATAATCAATCCAAAACTAAAAAAAAAAAAAAAACACTCAACAACCAGAAGCCATTTTCTTCCAAGCATAAGAAATTTTGCGACCATTATTCTCATATTTTTCTTAAGCAAAAATCCACAAAAAAAAAAAAAAAAAAACAAAACCTTTTAAACACAAAACCGTTCCATCACCATTTTGCGTATAACAAAATCCGGGGCAAATCCCATCCAATGGTAAATTCTCGAGGGTCCCCCCCTCCTAATGCACTCCTAAGGAGGGGAATTGTGTATTTTTCGCATTTTATTATG